>VXBN01005156.1:789349-834111 GCA_013397395.1 Sinosuthora webbiana | reverse complement strand
AAAGAAAAAAAAAATCATACAAATGCTTTTTAGAGACGAAAAAAACTTCTCAGACTTCAGTCCTTAAAACATCGTTTTTTTTCCCTTAGTCATGCAACACCACGACTGTTGTGTTGCCAAGCATTTGGCTTGCACTCTGCAGGACTCAAACATTTATTTCCTCTTTCTTTCATAGCATCTGCTGAATAAGTAATATAACAACCATGACAGTCAGCATGATACTCATGATCCAAGGTTAAAAACTTGCATTTGCTCAGATATGAGCAAATACTTCAGGAAAGATAAACTATAAGACACTTGTGAACCAGTGTCTTCCTATTCCAAAGAGCTGAAACATAAGGCACAGGATTTGTGTGCTGACTGGGAAAAAGAGTTACATCAGGAGTCTGACTGTGCTAAAACAGTGCCCTGCACATGCCAGGTTCTGAGTGGTGAGATTGGAACCACGCTGCTCTTACTTAGATCTCTAGCTGTTGGCAGTAGTGTTTGGTTACTCTTTCTATGCAGGCAAAATGCTTTAAAAGTTTTCAGTAATTCTGTTTATGAATGGTCTGACTTCAAAACTTCTAAAATCCCAAATTACTTTGGTACTTGTTTTCCTTTTGTGTACTTGTCCCTTGTGATGTTCCTACCTTACCTTCTGGAGCACACAGGGCTGTGTATTAGTAACGTTAACAGGACTTCAGTCCACAGCACGTGTTTGTCCAGAGAAACAAAGCACAACTATAGGAATTCAATGCTTTTTTATATTTCAGGACTTTTTATTTTTGTTTCATTGCTGTCTGTAAGCCATGTCCATTGTACACTATGTGTATATTTTTATTTAAATAAATGTAATGTTTATTTTTTATGTTTCTGACTTTTTGTTTGTTATTCATTTTTCATTGTCATTGCGGTGGTGTTGCCCAGAGGGAGGATTGTCCATGCTGATAAGAGTGTGTTCCCTCCTAAAGGAGTTGATGGAAGTCCACTCACAGGTCTCATCACTGCTAGGGGCAAGGATTTAAGAAAAGTTCTGATACAACAGTTAAAAGCCTGCAATGGGCAAAAAATTAATAGTTGCTATTCTTCTTAGTCTTACTACAACTTTCGTCTCAGAACCAGGTGGGTCATGCATTTTCTAGTTCAAAGCTAACAAAATATTCACATGCCCATAACACATAACTGTTGATCTGTAATTCAGGTGGGATCAACACTTTTCATAATGAAGACTTTTAAAAAGCTGATGTTTCGTGCTTTGTCCGGTATTACATCTTCACCATCTCAGTGACAGACCATGGGAAATAAGTATGGGTTGCTTCTGTGCTGTTTTTTTGAGCTGCTGTTGGTATCTGGATTTATTATATGATCTCTCACCACAGTGAAAGGTAAGTTCCCCATGGTTGGCTGAAATGTAGCAAACAGATCTTCTTTTTGGGTATATGACAAAATGTGGCTCATCTCTACTATCAGTACTATGAGTAGAAGGTTGTTGCATAGTTTAGTATCTCTGTTTATGTGTTAGCACTTTTAGTTTTACTGAGATATATTTAGTGAGATTTTAATTACTTGCAAAGTTCTCTATAACCTTTAGAAAACACTGGGAACTAGTGGTTTTTATGGAAATAAGTTAAAAAGCTGTTAGCATTCAGCTAACAGGAGCCTAGGAGTTTTGTCTCTTACTAATAAAAGTGAAAGTATTTTAAAATAACTTTGTCTCAGTTTGCATGTTCATGGATTTTATTTTCCACATCTACTGGGAGCCACTTTCTTCTCACAACAATGTAAAAGAGAAAAAGAGAAAGAATCTACAGCTGTAGTGAGATGATAGAATAATATGATAGTAAAAATATGTTTTCACCAATTCCCTTTCCAATGTTACTTCAGGGCATGCTCGAGTGTATGACCTGATGTTTCTGAACCACAGCCTGCAGTGTTCTGCACTGGGCTGACCATTGCTGCCACTAAGAGAATGCATACACAAATGCTGCTTCTGCTAGGCAAGAGCTTTCCTGTGAGTTTAGTGATGAATCTTGTAGAAATCACAGCCTTCAGTAGGTATGTGACAGATGCTGCTTATGGAATTAAGGACAAGAAGGTTCTAGATGCAAACTAGACTGTGTGCTGCTTGCTCTGCCCAACTAAACAGACCCTTTGCATTTCTGTGTAGGCTGTCTGTGCCCAGTCCTAACCCAGTACATGAATGAGAAGTACATTTGCTCTGCTGAGGGAAAATTCTTGACATTATTAGAGGTGTGGATGTAAACTGCTCCTAAATAAGCTGGGATAAGAAGTTGAATTGACAGGTTGCTTCCATGTGTTTATTTACTTGTATTTATATACATATTATGTTTACATTTTAATATTTTTTACATGCTGTAGGATAGGAAAATGCACTGACATGTAATCAGTTGAAAAATGGAACTTGTGATATTTCTAGCAGTCAAATACAGTTTCGCTATTGGAAGTGTGGCACCAAAGATAGGCTCAAAAATGAACAAAGCTTTAGCTTGTAGCATGCCTGGTAGCATGTGCTGACTCTAATGGTAATTTGCTTCTGGGGAAAAAACAAACAGAGAGAGAGAAAAATGGGAAAGGAAAGGTGTTTCCTAGACAGGATTCTGCTATTCCTGTCAGGAGTTTGAAGATCTCAAGCCCTGGCTAGCTGTTCCCTCTCATAACTCTGTTGTCACTCACTGAAGTGGGGCTTGGTCAGGGCAATTCTCTCTGCTGACAGGTTGTGACAGCTTGCTTTGCGTGTGTCTTGGAGTCTCTCATGAAAACAAAAGGCTTCAGTCGAGAAACAGGAAGAGGAGGAAGGAAGGGGCTAATTCTGTCCCAGTAGCAATCACTTTGCTAAGTGTCTGCCCCAGCAGTACCAGACTGCAGGTGCAAGGCTGAGCGAATAACAGAAAAACAAGGAAAGAATACTGCTATCTTTCCCCAGCAAAGTCTACATGTTATAGCCATTTTTCATGGAACAATAATTTTGATTGCTGCAATTTACAGGACTGCTGACTTGAACAGAATTAGAACAACTGCCATAGATAAGCAGAGCAGAATTCACCCCTTGGGTGATATCATTCCTCAGAAGTTTCCTTTTAGAGACAGAAACGTTTAAGGTCGGGACCTAAAGTCATTATTCACAAGCAAAGAAGCAGAAATGGGGCACTTCAGGTGAGAAACTCCAAGGACCAGGTTTTCTGAGAGGTTTCAGAATCATTAATGTTCCTGAACTTTGGTTCAGAACTGCAAAAAACATTTTGTTTGTACAAGGCCCCACACAGGAAGATTTTATTCATGGTCATGGCAAGGAAGTTGATGGCAGTTTCCTGTAAATTATTATAATATGTAGCTGATGCTAATGAACTTGCACACAGAGGGAACTCAGAGTTCAGCTCATGGGATATATGTGAAACACCCAGCAGATAAACATAGAATAAAAATAAGAACGCATGTAATAAAACCAGGGAGCAGAGAGATCTATGGACTAGGTAAAGAAGGTTATGTCTAAGCTCTGGATTTTAGACTGCCTTGAACTTTTGTCTTCAAATGAAATGTTCTTGGAGTTGGAAGATTTTGCTGCTTTGTGACTGTGGTAGCATCTACAATGGATATAGGCTACAGGATTATCAACATAAATATTAAAAAAAAAAAAAAAACTTGAACAAGTAACAGGATTGTTCTAAGGGCTGCTGCTGATTGGCCAAACAGGTATTGTGCACAAACATTCTCGTACAGGCAAAATGATTTTGAGGGAAAAATGATTGTACCACTTTGTACATTGTCCCAACAGCAAGGGAGGAGGACCGTGCTCAGCTGAGAAGGTGAGGAGTACAAGATTGCATCAAGGCAATCTCTTTTATGATTGATAAAAATTGTAATCACATCCAAAGATTACAAAACATTTTAGAGGTTGAATGCAAATCCTGATATAAATAGAAAGTACCTGCTTGTAAGTACTTCCAGTTAAGTTTAAATAAATTAATTATTTACACTGTTTCACAGAAATATTTGATACAAACCAAGGTAATTTTCAGCATGAATTAAAAACAACCCCCAAACTCACAAAATAATGTTAGCTAGTATAAAACAATACTTCTGATGGCTACCTTTGCCTCCTCATGATACACCACCTCCATGCTTTGTTGAAAGAGAGTATTATTAAAAAATTAAAAGTCAAGTTTTTTTACTTTTTTAGTATCAGTATGGGAAATAGAAGTGATCATTTCATGAGTGGGAATAGTAGCTGTTAAAAGGTTTTTGTGTGAATCCAGTTAGCGTGCTTAGCTATGAAATGCTGAATAAGAGTTTAAAAAACAAAAAAGTGGAGCACCCAGTTTATATTCAGGTATTCATGGGCATAGTTAATGGACATCAGCAGGGGAGATGTGATCCCACACTTTTTAAAAATCAACAGGAAAGAGTGCACACTGCACAATCCCCTTTTGCATTTAACTTATTAAGTCAAATCAATTTTTACAAGCACACAGGCTAGAGTTCTGGCACTTAATTCCCTTTGATCTTCTGACTGCTAAATTCTGCTTCCCCCTGTGCTACCATGCAGTTTATTTTTAACAGATAATTTGTTTGGGCACCATTAAAATGAAAATATTACAACTTCCAGCACTACTAAGGCACTGAAATTCCTGTCAAGTTATTAACTGTCTGCACACAAACACACAAATAGCCATTTGCACAAGGGGAAATTGTGGAGTTAAGAAAATGCCACTGTTCTGTTCAAGAGCATGAAGCACACAAAATACAGGATCCTGACTTCTTCAAAACCAGCCTTACAGATTACTCCCACTAATTTCTGTGCTTGAGGCATAGCTTCCAGCTCCTATGGCTGTTAGGTGTCTGGAGAAGGAGACTGCTATGACATGACGGGTTTTAAATGGAAAATTTTGGGGCTGAGTCAATGGATTTTTCTTTTAATTACAATATGACATTAATTCAAAACTCTTTCCCATGATTAATGTTCTGAAAGGTACATTTCCTAATTATGGTTTATTTCTTCAGCTGAGCACTGCTTAGTGTTAGTATAAGGTGTTTTCTATACAAGTAATGCACATCTTTGGCATGAGGGTTTTTCCTTCTTACATCTTTCTGTGAAGAACATCATAAAATGTTTTAAATATTTCAATATCAATCATGCTGTGCTTATACTATTTTTTTTTTTCTTAGAAAACTATTAGTTCACTGACTTTTAGTGATAGGCCAGATCCACATTGGTTTGAGCACCAAGAGTTTAAATAGTCCCCAAGGGTGATGGATTGCTGATGAGGGCTGATAGGGCCCTCAGCCACAATGTCACGGGGCCTCAGTAAAGGCAGGAAACAAGATCTTGGGCTCGCACACAGATTAACTCATTGCTGTCCTTCAGGGAAGTGGGTCTGGAGAAGGGTGGTGGCATCTTAGCTGAGAATGGAACTGTGTGGATCCAATGACCTTTGGGTATTTTCATGGCTTGTGATTGCACCCTCATGGATCTTAAATACTGTCATAATCCTGTGGCCTACTAAATATCCTGACCTTTTGTCTTGCTCTAACACCTCTTATCTCCTTTTTAAGTGATGACCTAATTAATGATTCATCAGTAATTAATGATTTAATGAATAACCTACTTAAGCAGATATGAGTTCATGTCCTCAGAAAGGATGGTATTACAAAAGACAACCAGATACATGAGAAGTTCCTTCTGTGGATTAAATACTTTGGTGCGTCTCGATCTGAATCGTCCTTATGTCAATAAATCTCTGCCACTATCAGCAGTATAGATCTAGGACACTAAAGGAATCCTCTAGTACCTAGTTTGCCTCTGCCAGAATCTTTTTTACAATCTAGCTTCCTGCTTTCATTGCTTGTCTGGTAACTTGGGAAGCTGGGTGGAGAACTGGGTTGGGAGAACTGTTGTACAAGTTTTGCCCTTTGAGCGCTTGTAGAATTGCTCAACAGATAACTCATTTAAAAATTAAGGAAAAAGTGCAGGCTCAGCAAACAGTGTATAGCAGTCATGCTACCAAGTTATACCTCAAAAGCAGGAATCAGATCCACCAGGAGAAAATTGTGTGGGACAGCTTTGCCTTGGACATGCCAGTTGCAAATAGGGAGCACTTCAGTAAAACATAGGGGTCTGGATCAGTTCTGATTTTATTATGCAGTAGGGAAAATATAGTAGATTGCCCTTTTTGGGTCTAGGTTATGTTAAGTAGAACATCTGCTTATCCAAGGCTTGGAAACTTTGTCTTAAAGTGGGTTTTCACTAAACTTGTTAAGAACACCAAGTTATGATGTGGATTCCAGTGAGAGAACCAAGGCCTGGAACCTGTAACAAAATTATTCTAATCATGAGGCAAAGGGATCAGCAAGTACCCACTTAATCTGCTGCTGGATAATGCAGTTCAGGTATAATTACCACCTTCTTCAAAATGTACATTTGTTTCATCTATTGGGTATAGAACACATTTTGTTCTGACTTTTGTTGCGTTTCTTTAAGTTGGGCTTGTGTTTTGCATCCGAGGGAGGATGAACGTAGATAAACTTGACATTTGTGGGTGCACATTTATTTTATTGTTTAATAGAAAATTATCTGGTCCTCCAGTAAAGTTTTGAAGTATCATCTGCTATAAGAATAAAGTGTACACCCACAAAAATGAAATTAATCTATGCTTATGGAACTCAAATAGGACAATAAATTTGAGAGCAGGAAAACAGAACAAAACAAAGCTCTAGAAATAACATTCTGACAATGTTATTCATAACACCATCAAATCCAGGATTTGGGTGGAGTCTTTATGTATATTTAAAATCAGTTAATCAAGTAAACACCTGATTATTTGGAACACAGGGTATGTCACTGTTGAGTATTGTATTTTAGTCCTAAATTTCATTTTGGAAGGTTTGATGTTTTGATGGGGGTTGCAGTTGGGGAATAACTAATGCAGTTTTTATGGTAAAGTCCTTATTTTCAGGTTGTGCTAGGGCCATAAGTCAGTGGAGAATTTATATGTAATGTATTTCGTATTTGGGAAAAAAATACTACTCATTCCATCTGAAATTAGATATTACACAAATGAAAATAGTTACAAAAATTAGCCAAATCTGTCAGGAAAACTAAGTATCCTGGGTGTTGGCATTCTAATCAGCATGCTTCAAACTTAAAAACTAGAATAGCAAGCTCAGCCCTCTTGCATGGTACTAAAAACTTTATTCCACTTCAACAGTTTCCTCAATCATTTTCTCTCAGTGCACTGCTCAGTTCATGACTGGGTTTGACAAGGAAATGTGTCATAATATCTTCTATTTCTGTAATGCATTATTGAAACAGCAAAATGAAGATTAATAGTAATTAAGGCAACTTAAATTCCAGTTCAGCACACAAGGCAGATAGGAGTTTTATATCCATTCCTATTTGAGGCAGCTGGATGTTCATACTTACACATCTTTCCTTCCCTAAAGCAATCCATGTCACAGGAGCTTGACCTTGGAATGTTGGCAGTGTGTTCAACTCCTCTATTTCTTTGGTATTTGCTACAGTTTTTATTGGCTGATAATTTTCATCCTCTTCCACTTCTAGAAAATGACAGATGAAGCAAAAGGTAAAGAGGTGTAGTGCACAGTAATATGTATCTTTTTTCATAACAATGTGTGTGTACATATAGATTGTGCACCAGTGGGAATACAGACACGTAACACTTTTTGTCTCTATACCTTATTCTACAGCAAATTACCATCACTGTGGTGATATATTCTGAGTTTGAGATGTAGATTTCAGCAGTGAAAATGCTACTGATCACAGTTTTCTGAGTTGCTAACTGCATTGAGATTTTGCAAATGATGCAAGATGTAATACATTGCCATCACAGTTCTGAGACTGCAATCTAAATTTAGTGCTGCTTTATTTCGTTTGATCTGCTGGAGGAATAGTGATGAATTCCACACTTCAAAATGTTTTCCAAAAGAAAATTAAATCTTTGCATTTCTCTCATTGATAAATTAGGTGCCATTAGGACAATCACATTTTTGAATGGCATAGGTTTTATAAGATGGATCTTTATTATAAGTCCATATTTTATTAATTATATTTGTAGGTAGTTGATAACTCATTCACTGTTTCTTTTCCCTGTAAAGACTTTTATAACAAGTTATTTATATCTAAACTTACCATAACAAAGAGAACAAGACAAAAAATGGTCCAAATAGATGGTTATAGGAAAAATAGTTGTCCACTTCCATGGCATGTCAGATCCTATTGCTTTACTCAGTGGAGTTTCCTAGGACTTGAGGCCAGAAGAAATTATGAACTCCTCCATGCTTCATGTTATAAGAGGTACTTCTACTTTAAACCAAATTACTTTAATTAGACTGAAGGTCTTCACTCTATAGAAAGACATGATTAATTGCTTACAAAACCCAGAAATTTCCTTAAGTCCCTTGGTAGTGGTATGACATGAACCAGATAAAGTATGCCCAGATAATCCCATATACCTGAGAGCAATACAAATCCCAAAGCCATTGCCAGTTCTTCTCAGAGAGTTTCCCACTGGATTATGACTGATACCCCACATGTGCATACAGACTCCTTAGTGGGATGTGTAGGAATCACCTGCAAGCTTTCTCATGTGCTCTTCTCCATCAGGAGTGATTATTTTATCCAGCGTTGCCTTCTGAATCCAAACCATTCAGCATGGAAAACAGTTGAAGCTTGACTATATTTAGACAAAAGGAGTACTTTGCAGCTTAGCTCATGTCAGGTTCATGTGAGGTAGTCTTTAGTTTTAGGACAGGAAATTAAAAAACAGCAAGTTGAAATATATAATCAAGGATTTTATGTTAAAGTGGAGACTCTGTTTATGTCCCTTCTGTTGTCTATATTTAGTCTAATTGTCATTTACATTCCCTGGAGAGAAATGGCCACAGCCAGAAACATCATAAATCCAATTCTTTAAGAAATGTGTGACCTGTCCTCTAAAGATACTAGTATTTATCTAAGTTAGGAAGGGACTAAATAGGGAGTTCTGAAAAGCACTTTAGACACCTATTGCCAAAGTTAGGATTTCTGAATCCTAGCCACAGCAGCTGTCAGCTGTCAGTGTTGTTCAGCTGAGGAAAGGAAAAGCAAGCTGTTGTTAAAAAAGCACAGAGGAGCCTATGATGTGTTAGAAAAAGCATTTTCAAGAATGCTCAAGGTATGGAAAAGCAAGATTAAAGCTGTTTTAAGGAAGTGAACATGGGATTGTCTGGATATGTCTGCACTATGTTGCCAGTCTGCAAAAATTCAGTACCAAAAATCCTTTTTAATAATCAGGAAGCACATCTTGAATTTAGCCAGCAACAATATTTACTCTGTAGTGACATTAAAAGTAAGTAATTTATGAGTGTAGCCCTTAATCTATTTGCAGACAAGACAGTAATATTGAAAGTAGGCTATTGGTCAAACTGCTTATCTACTTTAATTTTTTACTTGGTGAAAGGAAGGTTTGAAATGAAAAGTAAACAAAATGCTTTTCAGCTACACGCAGGGACTCTTCCTGGCTCTCTCCCTCTGTGCTAATTCAATAGCAGAGCCTGTGCTGAACCACAAGATCAAGCCTTTTAACTTGGAAAGGTTAGAAATCATTGTTATAGAAAGCAAGGAACACAGCACAGTGGGTATGGCCGTCAGTGGAATACCTGCCAGCCCCGTGACCTGAGCAGCAGTGGGAGGGGAGGCAAGACTGCCATTTCAAGGGAAAGAACCAACAGCCACATTGCTTTAAGCATCTGGATTGTGAGATTAGGCTGACAAATAAAGCAGCAGCTTGAATACCATATCCTGAATTCCTCTCTGCAGAGACATGCCTCTTTGAGCTTGGAGGAAGTGTAAGGAGTTGCTGAGACTTGCACTGAAATCACAGAGTAATCACAGCAGTGCTGACAAGAAATTTGTTGGCAGTTTTCACATCTGCACAGCCATAAAAAGCAACAGCATTCAAATATACAGCAATACACTGACTGCCCCAAATACCCCTTGGTCTCCTCCCTGCCAAAATGGCTTCCCTTTTTCTTGAAGGAAGGTTGATAAATGAGGAGATTGTCTCTTCAGAAGCTGCTGCCTGTCAGTGGAATAGTGAATAGTCAGCACTTCCAAAAAAGCTCTTTTAATGGCACCTACTTCTCAGTCATTGGAACAGAATTAGCTACTTTAACAGATGAGTTTAGCAATCACTCCGAACAAAATCAGTTCTCCCTGGGAATATTAAACATCTTGGGGCTGAATGTGGAAGGGTTGGTTTTTGCTGAGGTATGGTTTGGGGCTTTTGTTTCTCTGTCAGCCCTTCAAGATCCATTCCAGGTGTAAGCACTAATGCAAGCAGCCCTGAGTGTAAACCCTCTGATGGCAAGCACAGCAGAGCTCCGTGGAGAAAAACAATCAATCTGAGTGCTTCCCTCAATTCCTCACAGAGATATGCTTCATCATAGGCACCATACATGGGCAGGCGGGAATGTTGTTCACATCCATAAAACTGGTGTGTTTTGGTGAATTTTGGTAAGTTAATTTGTAGTTTGAAAGGGAGACAGATATATGGGGGAAAAAATCAGACTATGTTTTCCAGAGAGGGTTTTCCAGAGCTCTGTGATACTGTCCAGAGTGGGGACAGCCTGCAGGCCAGCACAGCTGTCTGTGACCCTCCTGCCAAAGCTCCTCGGTCCTGTGTCACAGCAGGGCCAGGAGGGCCCTCTGGAAGGTGTGGGGAGAGAAGGGGAACCTTCGGGATGCTCTGGAGAGTGTGTTTGAGGAAGGCAGCTCTCCTGAATGGTGTCAGAGCCCCATGGTGCCGGAGCCCTGAGGACACACAGGGAGAGCCTCCAAGGCCATGAGGGGCGTGAGGCCTCCTCCCGGAGCAGTCTGTGTTGGATGGCGATTTTCCCCCAGGGAAGCTGCCATTTATCGGCAAGGTCAGGGAAACCCTCCACCAGCTTAAAGCTCCATCTTGACAGGATGAGCTGGGTGGGAAGGGGAGATCCATTTTAAAAAGAAAGGTAAAAAAAGAAAATAAAAGAAATCAGCTTTTTCAAGCGAAACTTGTAGCACGGGGCCTTCCCACTACTGCCGCGGTGAGTGTTTGGAGAGAAGATACAGGCTCTTCTCCTCAGAGCCACGACAGGGTCCGGCTGGGGTCCCTGAGGGGATTGTGCCTTCCCCATGGCCTCAGCATCGACAGTTTCAGCAGGGAATCGGTATTTCTGAGGTATTTTTTTGGTTATTCTGGTATTTTTGATTGCATCAAATCTGCCCCTGCCCCACAGCCATGGATGGCAACACTGTGAGGAAAACTCAGAAGCTTCACAACTTCAGGATCCTTTCTTTTGGAACCTAATGGCGTGTAAAAGTGAGTACCTTTAATTCTCTTTCTGTTTTCAAAATCTGCTTACAGAATGAAAGAGAACAATTGAGAGCAAGGTGCCTGTGACAGGTTCCAGGACATGTACTGGTGGGTAGTTTCTTTTGCCTACAAACCCGGTGGTATTGAAATTCCTTGCACTGCTGCAATCCCGCCCTGCTGGCTCTGGCAGCAGAATTTGTTAGCCTGTTCTTTCATGGGCTCTTTTCCTACAAATATGCTACATCAGGAGGTGAAAGCTGAAAATAGGACACTCTTGCTTTGCCTGTGCCCTGATTTTTAAATATTTGGTTTACCCACCAAATATTAGATACAAAATGGCAAAAGAAACTACTCTTAAAAATTGCTTAAAAATGTAGACTTAAAACTCTTTTTCCCAAACTGATTTCATACTCTAGAGCTGATGGAAGCACTTATTGTGGATGTTTATCTGGATAAAGATTTTTTTTTCTTTGAGTGTGAGGGTGTGATAGCATTTAGATATCAAGCAAGGCAAGGAAAAGTTTATGTTGGGATGAGATTCTTCTCAATCAGAGTGTTGCATGGGTTTTTGGTTTTTTCCTGCTTTTTGTAAGCACTTGTTCTGTAGCTTTACAATATGCTTCAGCAAGCACAGTAGAGGACAAGGTGACCTTACTGCCACCTTCTTGACACATCTTGGTCAGGAGCCAAAACAGGATGTGTGGGATTTAAATACTTCTATCTGTCTCTTCAGGCAATAGTGATCCTCAGATTTCAGTTCCTTGTAAGCCTGGTTATGAAATTACTGATACCACAAGATATGTGGACTTTGAGCACTCTTGTGTTGTTCTTTCACATTTTCTGGGCTTACAGCCTCAGGTGAATACACATGGCATATCAAATATAAAACTTACACAAAATGTTTGTTCAGGCACTAGAATTTAGTTAAAGTGGATACACTTACCTCTGAGTAGTAGTGCCTTTTCTTTCATATATAGTCTGTTAAATCACTGTATGACGCACAAGCTCTAGTGACCTGACAAATATGGGACCTTAAACAAATACTTAAGGTTTCATGTTTGTTTTCTTGAAATAAGATGAACTTTTGCCAAAGCTGGAGGCCAGTTTGTATTCTAGTGCAAGCTACAGCAATGAATGGAAAGTTTCTTACACTGACTGTTGATTTTTGTTATTCCCAGGCCATGAATGAAGCCTGCAAAAGCACAAATAATTCACTGTAGTTAGACAGCACTCATCATACAAGTTAGGCGCCCTTACCAGTTGAGATTCTTGTGTTTCAAATCACTGTTAGACTATTTGATAGAAATGAATTTGCACTTCGATGGTAAATTCAACAGAATGGTTCTATCTATATCTTCTCCCTTAAAATTACTGTACAGCCCAGCTGTTCTGGAAGCAATCTTTATTTTGTTCCAAGAACTTCAACATGCTGAAGATTATTGGTACTCCTTTGTTGAGGAATTTGAGGCTGCAGAAAAGAACAGAAATGCTTGAACATCTGCAGTTAGCTAAGATTAATTGATGAGTGGGTACTGCCAAGGTTCTGAAATGGTTTTTAGTCATATGTCACCAGAGTTCACCAGAGAATGAGAACGTTCCTCAGGTGCCCTGGGTTCTGAGAAATCCGTATAAGACCATGATTTTTCACAGAAATGAAGGAGTCCCTTAATGCCACCAGGTTTTTAATGCAAATTTATGGCATTTTACAGTTAGTATTTGTCAGTGACTGTCTCGTTTTGATGCTGTGCCATACTTAGCCAGCCAGATATCAGTGAAACCAATTTGATCACGTGTGTGCAGCGATCTCTGTGTGCCCAAAGCACATGACTTGCTGCGCTGTAGGACACGTGTGTCTGACACTAGTGGACACCAGCACGATTGCTGTACAGCACTGACTGTCACATCAGCATTTGGGGTGGAGGACAGAGCAGCCTCAGTTCCAGAGATGCAAACCAAACACAGAAATTTGTGATGGCCAGGTTTTTTTTTACGTGGACTTACAGGCATGTTGGGAAAATAGAAGTGCATATTAAATGTGGTCTGTGCACTGAATTTCACAAGTGGCATCTGTAAGGTAGCTTCCACAAAATGTATTGCACATGTTGATGCAGCCTTTTTTGTTCACTCGCCATACTCTGTGCACAGGATAGCCGGAGTCTACACAGCCAAAAATTCATGGAGCCTGCGCAGAGATCTGTGAAAGCATTCAATTCAGTTTAGCAATGCAGAAGTTTTCTCTGAAGCTGCAATGTCTCCTGAGGGGACACTTTTAACTGTTTTTCTCATAGCTTTAAAAAGTATTTCCTGCTTTTCTCGTAAGAGTTCTCTGTTCTGTTTATCTGTGCAAACAAAGCAACGCTCATTTAATTCAATTATGGATCAATATGTGTTGTTGTCCTTAATAGACAGGAGGGTGTAGATGCCTGTTCAGTTATCAAGTATAAGTGATGAAGACTTTTCTCTTAGCCATGGAGGAGAGAAAAATTTAGAAGCAGTCACCTGAGAGAAAATTCAACAATTAGATTCACAAGGCAGTGAAAATTGGGAAATGCATCATGAATCTGCACAGATCTGTTTGCTGAGGAAAACCACTGGCAAAAATCTGTTTGCAGGCTTTTAAAGGGTGTAGGTAGTGACATAGGACAATTATGCAGATAATTGACATGTAGTGTAGTTGGGTATTAATTGTTCCTCCTTAGAGGGAGCTGTTATTTAGGCAGTGATTTCTCTGCCTTCTGTTTCATGGACATGGCATTAACAGTTATGATCGTTATATTCTTCCCTCTCACTAGCTTCAGGTTTTCTGTCACCTGGTGCTATGGAGATTATATCCTGCATATGAAACAATTAATTTTGTCTAGAACTTTTACTTTTTCCTTTTTTTTTCCATGCCTGCAGTCTAGCAGGTAATTTCCCACCAAGGACCTTATTACTTTCCCTTTCCTGGCATTTCTCCTCTCCTTAAAACATTCATAAAGACTGTGTAACTGTTTCTGAGGTCCTCATTAGAGTTGAAGAAAACATGCCAGGGAACGAAACACTTTAAGAAATAAATGTGAATATGGTGTGTTTAAAATCTATCAGGAACTTTAGTGTAATGAAATTGTATACTGCTGTTTTAAAACAGAATAACTGCTGCCAGTTCTCTGTCACACCCTTCTCAAACTCTTAGACAGAAGTGGGGATAAGTAATAATGATAGAACAGTAGAGAGTCCCACAGGGCTGTCCCTCTCTTATGAGATTTCTTTCTATTGGGGGAAAAAAAGAAGATTATGTAATTCTAAAGGTATTTCTCTCTTTTGTACATTCCAGTGTATTTCCCAAATGTTTCAAGCAAGAACAAAGTCTAGAGTCTTGTAAAGTCTGAATTTAGACTTAACTCCAGTAGATTCGTGATTTTTGTTGTTGTCTGGCTTCACACAATTAATTCCCTTGTATCACGAGGTGTGGAAAGAACCCCCTTGCTTTCTACACTCCTTCTCAGAGAGGAGCCTACATGCAGTTGGAGCCAATCTTAGCCACAGACTTTGTCAATGGTTTATGTCCAAAGGATTATGCAGGTGTAATTGAGATTTTATCCAGCTTCATCCAGCAGGATTAAGGGTGGCAAACCAAATTTATATAAAAATAAATGATTTATTATGATAATGATTAGACTAGAAGAACTCAATCAGAATTATTTACCACACAGTATAGGTAGCTATAACTAGAAGTATAGTGCACTATTTTTGAAGCAATATTGAAGCAATTATATTAAAGCAATTATCTTGAAGCAATTACATTAAAGCTAGCAAGCCAGTTATTAAGAAGAGGTTGATGTTACTCAGCCTTGGCAATCTCTTTCACTCAGCCTCGAGGAGTAACCTTGAGGGGTGTCCCCACTCAAGGGAGCAATCTCCACATACACTCTGAGGAGGGGTTTGTTGGGAAACCTTCCTGTTAAAAGGTGGGACTGAGCTTTTACAGTGATATAGAATATTTCACTGTTACATATTTTTATGTGTGTACATGTATGTATGTATATATGTATAATGGCAATATAAAGTGATTGTCTGTCAATCATATATTTCTGGGCCAGCAGTGTCAGCTTAGCACCTTTAGATAAGTTACCAGAAGTGTCACTTGTTTGTCCCTTTATGGGGTCTGCCACATGTTCACCTCACTGCCAGCATGTTTAACTTTGGCATTGATGAGTCAGGCAGGTTTCAGCATTATTCAGCACTAAAAGCAGCGTGACACCCTGTCCTCCGTGCAGCACTGTTAGCTTTGCAGGTTGGGTATTGTTTGAGTGATTTTGTCCCCACTCTAGGAAGAGCTTTCCTGCTACACAGGTGCAGCTGGAGTTATGGATATCCATTTCTTGTCCCTGATTTTCACTGTCTCTTTGTTCTCTGCCTTTTCCTTGGCCACTTCCTTTGCAGAGGAAGGCAGTGCTGCTTGTATGTCTGTCTTTTCCTCTCCAGCAGTGGCTCCATAAGGGGAATTCTGATGGGTTGTGCTCTATCTTTGCTGTTCTGCCATCTGAAAGCACATCCCACTCTTTCCACTGAGTGCCAGGTGGGTCTGTGTGTTGCAGAGAGGGAGCTGAGTGGAAGAAAGGTTTTTCCTATGACTGATTCTCATATGACCTTATGACATTGTCTTCAGCAGGAGAAGATTTAGGAAGACAGCTCCAGCCTTTCAGTAAGATCAAATTATTTGGGAAAGAGACAGTAATGGGAGGAGATAAAAATGAACTTCCTTTTGCTTTTCCCAACCAGCTGGCTGAAATGACATTTTGAATATATACTGAACCCTTTTCCAGTGTCTTAATAACTGCAAAATCCTTGGTGATACTTTGAGAGGTAACACTGTTTGTGGAATATTCAAATGAAACTGCTCAGCTTAGCACTGCAAGTGAGCATTCAAGTATAATAAAAGCAGAGTAAAATTTTATTCAAGTGTTAAAATGTGTTCAAACTTCAAAAAGATGGAGGAGGAGAACATATTCCTATGTAATTTCCCCCTAGTTTTCTCCTACTCGTAATCAGGTCTCATCTAGTGCACCATAGCCAAGCTGAGTGAAACTCTTCCATCTTTTAGTTCCAAATGATTTCATATCAAAAGCTAAATAAGAATCTGTTTACAGTAAAGCATGGCTGAATATCTCACTTCTATTTATAATTCTGTCACCTGAAAAAATTGTAACACTTGCTCCTTTATAGATTTTGCAGGTAAGGTGGCTAGACAATGTGGGTTCATGTAGCCTCTCTGTCTTGTAGAAGAGCACTTGATGTGATGAAAAATAAGGCTTTTCACTCTGATTTTAGGTGCATTCACTCCCTTCGAAACAAAGTTGCTTTTACTAATCTGACTACATCAGTGGCATATTTCTTCATCTGATATGAAATCGGAATGTCTTCAACAAGAGATGTTTGATAATACTAAAATATGCTGAGAGTGAAATTTCAGAACAGTTTCAGCCTTGCTCACTTGCTTGTAAGTAGGAAGCCAGCTGGGTGATTTTGTTTTGGCATTAAAGGGATGAGTTCTGTTCAACTCAAAATTCAGCACTGAATGCTGAGTCGTCTGTAATCTGAGACAAAGTTGATTTGGAATGTCAGGTGCTTTCTGATGAGGAAAGATTTTATCTGAAGCCATGATCTGATCTGTTTTCCAAATATGATAAAGCTCAAATGCAGAAAGTTTGACTCTTCCTCAAAAGAGATGCTGGAAAAACGCTATTTTTGCTTGAGGTTAATAAGCTTTAGACTGCTAACCTTAGGTTGATAAATACACAGTTAAAGTACACTCATGATTAAAGTACTTGTATTTAGATTATTTTGTTTTATACACACTTTTTTATTATTATTTTATTATTATTTTTTCAGAACAATTCTTCTTGTGGCTATGCAGGGTATTCTGTACATTTGGTTTTGTTTAAAAATATCTTCTTTCCCTTGAAATCAAATAGATTTTATATTTCCTCATCCTAAGTTCAGCTCTGAAAGATTTCAAACTGCTGTCAGTTGGAACTGATTGCTAATAAATCTTTATTGAAAACTATAACTGTGAGATAATTAAAGTTTACTATTCTCTTATACTTGTGATAGTACTTAGAATTAGTTTTATGTTCCCCACAAGTTTTCCTTTAAGTGAAGAGAGCAACTTTAAAGCATATTTTTCACTGGTTTGCTTTTTTCATTTTGGGGTATGTTAAATTACTCAGCAGGTTTTATAGGAAAAGTAGTGGCTGAAATATAAGTGGAATTATTACTTAATTATCTCAGTTTTATGAATAAGCCAGCATAGACCTTTTAGGTTTGTTGGGAGAGAGGCTCCATCATCTGCATTTCAGAGCTCACTGGAATAACCAAGGTTGGCATGGAGTTTACAAGTGCTTTACAGCTTCTTGCTTTTGCACTGGATTCACCTCCTGCAGTTCCCATGTACTTTGAACGTCCTTGCACATTGTGATGGCAGAAATCCAGCAAGAGTTGATCTTGTCCAGTTCTAGGTGTGAACGTTGCCATTTTGGTGTTGCGCTGCGTTCCTTGGACTGAAGGTGACTGAGGGGTCCCTGGGCAGTAGAACTGTTTGTCCTCCCATCTTCAGCCTCTTTGTCCTGCAATGTTCAGATATTCTGATATCCTGCTTGGTGCTGCCTTGGAGGCCACCAGTGTGGGAGCACAACCATTTTTTTTGTCAAAAATGTTGTGGAGAAAGCATTCTTGAAAAGAATTTCATCATACCCATCATGTTTTCTTGCATCTAAATTACTATTCCAATCCTCTGAAGGGGAAGGAGGAGGAATATGAAGTACAATAAAATTGCTGCCTCAATGAGGCAGGTTGAGACATGGCTGTGCTTGAACTCTTGATGAATGAGGTCATTTTTGGGCTTCCCCACACAGAGGAGTTCTGCTTAACATTTTTTCCTGACACACGGTTCCCATATGAAGAGATTATGTACCACATTAGGGAACACAGCATTTGTGGTCTCTTCAAAGAATATTCCAGGAAAGGTAAGAGAGAATCCAGTACTTCTGGAGGTGTATTTAAACCTCTTCCACCAAGATCATCTTAAGAATTAGAAAGAGATTTAGTTAGTCATTTTGCTTTCAGTGCTGCTGACATTTCCAAACAAGAGCCTGACAATAAACTAGCACAGAATGAGTTCATGCCTTCAGGCTTGTTCATACCACAGACATAGCAGTCTCCATAGGAAAAAAAAAAGACAGTGCAGAGGACGGGGTGTGGAAGGCTTTGCTTGAGACCCAACATTTCTCATGTCAGTAGTGTTTGGATTTCCTGGTGTAAAGAATCTTTCAACTTCAACACATATCAGATGCTTTTTTTTTTTTTTCTTCATCTTTTTCTGAATCCCAAGTTGCCAACAACCTTTGTAGAAATAAAAAATTCTGTCTGGTTCTGCAGATGCATGCCTGACTTTTAATTAACCCAGTGAACACATATAGATCAAATTTGCTGTATCCATTCATCTGTACTTGAATTAGGAAGAGGGATGTCTGCAGTGCTGTAATGTACTAAAGTTTGTTTTTAATTAACCTGATTTGCACTTGTAAGTGAAAGCTAATTAGTACAGCTCATTCATTGTTTATATCTAGGACCACTGGGAATGGTTTGATTTTTCTACCTACTTGGTTCTGGGCCATAAATATACATCCACTGCCTGTGACTTTCAGGTTTTTCACTGAACTGATACTAGTATTTGTAGTCCATATGATATAACAACAAAGTTTTCTTAGGGCAGGATCCCTGAAAACATTTCTGAATCTTTGTCCATTTTTGCTCTTGCAGTATGTAAATCATGGATCTGATGTAAATCATGGATCTTCCCAAGCAGCTGTGAATTATCCTTAAATAACTTCCCATTTTGATGGGAGAGCATACTGAATCACAGAAAACTGGGGCTTACAGAGCCCACCTCCCTCCTTTCACTCCTGAGTGATATTTAACTTGCTGGTACACCACTGAGACTTCAGACAGAAGAAAAAACAGTGTATCCTTCCTCTGCCCCCCAAAAATCCAGTCAAATTTTCCCTGTGACTTTCAATGTTTAATCTTGGGATGATTTTCCTGATGTCAGCCTGAATCTTCCTGGAATGCTGCAGACAGTGAATCTTTCAGGAAACAAATGAGCTACAGCAGAATGACTTGGGAAAGATGTTTGGAGGGAAAATGTATCACTGGAGGTCATATTCCATATTGCGACACAGATACCCAAAGCTAAAAAAATACATTGCAAGTTAGTTCACTCTTGTTTTCTGGAGGATAAAAGGAGACAGGACTGGGACAGGATGCATTCTGAGCTTACTGGTATCCCTTACAGGAATAAACAAAAATACCCCTGGTATTCTATAGCTGCTGTCAGCTGGGGCTGGTTAAAAGGTATTTGCTAATGGTGCACAGTTAAGTGTTTTATTTCCTGACAGTTTTTCTGAATAAACAATTTAAGTTGGATTTCTCTGCACCGAGTAAGCTGCTTTTAAATGAGATCCAACTGCATTCTTTATGTGGTTTTTTATTACTCCTCAGTGCATAAGCCCTCATAATCAGCAAATGGCAATCTTTCCTTGTGGAATGCAAATGCAACTTCTTCTATGGGTGATTCCCCCTCCCTGCTGGTCTACACTGAGGCAGGTCAGTGCACAAACCTAGCATGGCACAAAGCAATCAAGCCATTTTTAGCACTTACATATGCTAGGGGAAAAAAAAAAATAAAAACAGATTACATGATAGGACAAAATAGGAACCTACGAGCTTGTCAGAGCAGTGAGTTGTTGGTGGAACTAAACATCCTTCACCAGTTATGTTGTTAATGTGAGTTCAAGCTTAAACATGCTCACAGATAGAACCAGGCAGGTTCCTGATGTTGCTGAAACTGTGATAGCTGATACATTCTTTTCCTCAGGTGTCACATTCACTTTCAAACAGGCTCTCCTAAGCATTTATTTCTGCAGAGGCTGTGTTGCTGAGAAGGATTTAAAAAGCTCATGCTGTGCTTCAAACTAACACAGACAGCCTTTGTAAAGGCTGTATGGACTCTCATTATAAGCCACACTTATTTTTGTTTCAGATGAGTGACAAAAGAAACAGGGGCAAAATCAGAACAGTTTTCAGTGAAGTAGGAGTTTCTATACAGGGATTCCTCGGGTGTATTTAGTTTTTGTTTCTGATTTTTTTCGGGTGCACAAATGTATAAGTGACCTTATTTAATAAAATCTGAATCTTAAAGGCATCAAGATCTAACCTTTTACTTTTATAGCTTAAATGTGGACTTATCATGACTTTTAATGACTTATCTTGGGAGTAAGGATGGGAAGAGTTACCAGCAGAAATCAAACCACAAAATAAGCTAAATGGTTAAATATTTTAAGTTAAGAAACACTGTTTTTGAAGGTTCTCTATGCTTTAACAATCAAGAGTCTTAATGGTCTGTGTGGAATGGACAGCATTATCAAAGATCAGATTGCCTTTTAGAACGTCAATACATTCCACTCAACAAAGTAGAACCATTGGATACTACTCTGCAGTGCTGCTGTTATTGGAAAAATGACAAATTTTCTTTTATTAGTTTTGTCCAAGGGTAAAAGAGAAAGGTAAGAGCATATATGACGAGTATGTTCTCTTTACTGTTTTATATCCTGCCTCCTCACACCTCTGGTGATTCAGCAGAATTCTAGTGAGAGAGAAGAAGGTAAGAAAGGAGATTGGAAAAGGACTCTCCTTTATGAGATGCTAATGTGTGCTTCAGGAAACCACCTGTCAACAAAGAAAGTTTTTCACTTCGGCAACCCATGCTTTTGTGCAGCAAAGGTGCCATGTTTTGACAATTTGTAATGTCAGTGCTGTCTTTGGGTCCTTTTACTCCACTTTATTTCCTAGAGTCTTTAGCGTTCTGTATCAGTTGCAGCTCCATAGAGTCATAGAATGGTTTGGGTTGGAAGGGGACCTTAAAGACCATCTTGTTCCAACACCTTTGCCATGGCCAAGGACACCTTTTTTACCAGACCAGGTTGCTTAGAGTCCCATCCAATCTCCCCTTCAGGGCAGCATTTTCTGTCTATTACCAGCTGCAAATCCTGGCTCTTCATTTGCCATATAGAATTTTCCCCTTAATTTCTTTTTCTGGTACTAGGATTTTTATTTAAAGTATGGTGTAATTTCTCAGGAGTCAAATATGTAAATTCAGAATTCCCAGGATCTTTGGACATAGAGATTCTGCTGATATAAGCCATAGCCAAACCTTTGGAGCTACATGGTGTTCAACTGGCTGTGTGATGGTCAGTCAAGTCTGATACAAGTGTCTGTTGGATCCACATAAGGGGATTATATAAATAAAGCTCTCTCTCTGTAGCTAGGTCTGAGCAGCGCCCAGGTGAAGATTCTTTGCTTCTGAGTTTCAGAGATGCTGGCCTTAAATAAACCACTGTGTGAACTCCAGAGAAATATTCCACCCTTCTTCCCCTAAGATAAATCATTTGCTTTGTGTTGTGATAACTCCTACTGACCCTGCTCAGAAATTAAGCTCACTAAAGAGAGAGTCCTTGTACCAAGATGCCTGCAGAAATGATGCTAAAACAAAATGGATTTTTGAGGTCGGGCTCAAAGTGACTTGATTACTCAAAATGTCCAAAACTGGGACAAAGTCATTTTCTTTTTCAGTCTGTGTTGATGATGTTTTATTATAGAAGGAAAAATTGCAATTCTTCTGTAATTTTTTGTTTTCAAAACATTTGTTTTGAAAGTGACGCACATTAGATTTAACCTCTCAAAACTACTTCCCTAATCTCCAATTTGGGAATTGAAGCCATTGGTTTTTCATAACCACGTAATGAATCCATGGCAAAGACCATCACCCTGCCTATGTACGACCTTCTGTTTAGCCACAAGCCAAACTAATTGGCAGTGGTTTGACAGGCACTTTTTTGGTATCACAGACCTCTCCACTTCTTTTTTAAGCACTTACAGGGTGGATTTCCACAGTAAAGAGATTGACTAGATGTAAAAATTCCCAGAAGGAGCATAACTAACCCAAATAACCAATATTGCTGATTTTTCCCTCCCCATTCCCTAAAAAAAAAAAAAAAAAGTATCAGAGAATTGATGTGACATAAGTATTGAATTCAGGACTCCTTTCATCAAAGTGCTGTGATGGCTTTTCCTTGCAGGAAGGGATGTTTTTAGGATGATTTGAGAGTGTCTCCATCAAAGAGCATGAAACTGTGCAAACCAGGATTGGGCTGTGGGCAGTTCAGCACCATTCCCCTTCTCTATATAAAGTGTCTTTTTTTTTTTTTAAGACCAAAAGTGTAATGTGTAATATACAATGTACAATGTGTTCATGCAATTTAGCATGAGTCATGTTGTAGGTAGTGCGTTTCTGTCAAGTTCTGGTTCCTTAATTTCTCAGCATTCATGAAACGAAGTTCGTATTCACATGGGAGATATGATGGGCTAATATTGAGATACTCACTGAAAAGTTAGGGGAATGAAGGGTGGAAAGTTCATACAGCTCTGGGCTTTTACAAGATGTCTTGTAGCCTTGTCCAGAGGCTTGTTTGAGACTTTACAGTCATATGAATTTCATATGAATTATCATATAATTTCATATGAATTATCAGTTAATAAATAAACCTAGGGATTCTTTTTTCAGAAGTCTTGAATTTTACCAAGAAGGGAAAAGAGTAAACTGCAAATATCAGGCAACAAATCAGTCAGTGTAACTGATCATTTGTGAGCTTTCAGGTGTAATGTACCCATTGAAATACACAAAAGTGTAGTAATTGTCCTTATAAATTAACCCTATTTTTAATTGTTTCCCTGAAACTATTAGAAAAGAAGGTCAGAATTGAATTGTTATTAGTAATACCCTTCTGACATAAACCAAACTTGTATCATGTACTCCCAACAGTATATGGATTTACTATTATTGTGTCATTTCTTTATTGCAATATTCTCTGGGGTTTTTAGATGGAGACTTAATAAAAATAATTAAATAGTGCTGTCCATAGCAACAACAATAGTAATAAAGCATCCGGCTAATCCACAAACAGATACTCAGCATACTGAAAAGGAAAACTATCCAAGGAGTAATCATGGTCTTAATACCAAATTAATCCTCTTGAAATAATAAGCTTTTCAGTCTGAGCTAAAAACTCAGTGCCTGAGTGCAGCTTGAGACCTTTCATGAGATATGAGGAGTTCATGCAGGAATTAGAGACTTTGGGAGTGTCAGAGTGGAAATGTCCTGGGGCTTGCCGTGGCCTCACGTCTAGCTGACAGTAAATGGTGTCAGAGCTGGCCTTCACTTGACTAACACTGCCTTTCCATGAAAGTTATAAAATAATGATTCTTTTCCACTGCAAGGATGATGCCAGCAGAGAGGATGTGGTGGATATCAAAACATCCTTCTTAACTTCCACCTCCAGAAATTTCTGAAATTGAAATAACTTCAAAGGTGAATGTGCCTTTAAGAACCTTTATAACAAATGCTTGCATAGAACTTCTTAAATAACTTCTCTCAGTTTCCCTGTGGAATCAATTGAACTTTAAAACACAGGAGGTTAAGAGACCATTCTAAAGAATCACTTGCAATCCGCAGTGTACAAGGGACAGAGAGGTGAAGGAATCCATGATGTGACTGAAACTGTTTCCCTGACTTCCAGGATGTGGAAATGCTGAACAACTTGAGTCTCTTGAGCTTGCAGGTCTCTACCAAACATTTTCTGAGATGAAATTGTACCTCTGATGCTGGAAAATGAAAACCTTGTGTTTTCAGAATGATAATTGCAGGACTTGATCTGCCCCAAACTTACATTGAACTATTAGGAATTTTTTTCCTTATTTTAGAATTATAGGATAGCCTGAGTCGGAAGGAACCCACAAAGATCATCGAGTCCAATCTCTGGCCCTACACAGGGCACCCTAAGAGTCACACCATGAGCCCAAGAGTGTTGTTCAAATGATCCTTGAACTCTGCCAGGCTTTGGTGCTGTGACCACTTCCCTGGGGACCCTGTTCCTGTGCCCAACCACCCTCTGGGTGGAGAACCTTTTTCTAATATCCAACTAAAACCTCCCCTGACTCAGCTTCTTAGACAAAGTAGGACTGGCAGTAGGTTAATTGCTGCACAGGCATTTTTTGCTCTATCAAGGAGCAGTAAAAACAACTGTCTTATCTTCTTTGTAGCATTGGAGAAAGCAACAGTCTACTTTCTTTCCAGCAGTGGGAATTAGTTTTTTACTTAGTTAAATGGGCAGAAGGTTTTCAAGAACCCTCTCTGCACCTCAGAAACTGTTCAGTACTATAATGCTCTGTTTGACACACAAGTGTTCTGCCTCCACAAGAGCCAGCTGGGAAGTTATCTCTTCTTGAGGATCTGCATAAATAACTTGAAAGTTCATCCATCATGCTCCTCATGTAGTTTCCTCCATCTCTACCCAACCTATCTAAACCAAAAAGGAAGCAGAGCTTCAAAGGGTAAGAATGAAACAGTGGATTTTTCCTTATGAGAAATGTGCCTCTTTAGGCTTCCTGGCTAACTGCTCTGCATAAAATAATAACCTGAGGTTATTATTATGAGCAAGTATTTTCTCTGAATTAAATGTGTGGAGAGATGCAGTGTTGATCAGGCTGTATTTTTAAGTCTAGACATTTTATGTTCATTACGGTTTCCTGACATTGCCATTACTTCAAGCAAACTGCTTTTGTTGGCAGCGTCCAACAGCGGCTCATCCTTTTTGCACATTGTAGTTGTTTCACAGGGAACCTCTTTTAACTTGTAGGACCTTTATGATGAGAAACAACACAGCAGCAGGTACAATTATTTCTACTTTCCTTCATTTGGTTTGATGAAAAATCAGTGGCAAGGAGGGCTCTTTCAGGCTTCTGTCACTGTTAATTTTCTTATAGAATTCACAAAAGATGAATCAATACATTTGCTTGAAAGCATCCCTGGGGATGTTTCTGGAGAAAATGACCATGTTTGTGCTTGTTGTAGGCTTTCTGTACATGTCTTGAACAAACTCTTCTACTAATTTCTGAATCTACTACAACTGCTCTGGCTTAAATATCAAACAAAATTCTGGTTGATCTCATGTTCAGGGTTGGTTGTTTTTTGTTTTTTTTTTTNTGTTTTTTTTTTTGGGGGGGGGGTGTTACTGGGGTTCAGTGAATAACCTCATGCTTTTAAGAATAATTATTTTCTTTCTTTTATTTTTTTTAACATTGTAGTTTTAAATTAAATGAAGCTTAGTCCTAGTACATATTTTTCATATTTTTCAGTTTTAAAAATGACAGGTTAATTGCTTGTATTGCTGGGAGATAAAACTTTGTGAAATGGAATTACAGTTTCTGGTATAAACTATATTTGATGCTTTCAGTTAGAAGTGATTGTGCTAGTAGCCTGTGTTCTTCAAGGGTCAAAATGACTTTAACAACCTTGTTTTTCAGATTAACTTTTGAGGTGTTTTGTCAGAAAAGTGAGGTACTCAGAGTGCCCTAAGTCCCCACCCCTCTTTCTCTTTTAGGGCATAATGTGCCAAGAGATTTATTCCTGGGAACTTGCTAAAGTGAGCACTGATGCTGATAGGAAGTGCTCTACTGGAAGATTCAGCAGCTGAGGGTAATTGACCCATGGTTGCTTCAACTGCACACAATTTAACAATGCCATTCAGTCTCCCCAGAGTGTTGTGGAGGAGTGTTTTAAGGTCATTTAAAGAATCCATTTGCAGTAATCCAGTACAGCTGGAAAGCCCTGTGGCTTGTCAGAACAGGCAGCTGGAAGCCAGGAGGTTCCAAATTCTCTTCAGCTCCTGCTCTCCATTCCGTGTAGGGTGTGGCTCACCACCTTCCAGCCTGAGTCCAGCACCTGCACTGCCTCCCTGGCAGAGGGGAATGCTTGTTAAGCCTCCAGCAGGATTCAGACATTATGAGTATTATCTTGTTAAAGCCTCACTCATTGCCCTCAACACATGCATTGTTATAAAATCATGCAGTCCAACACAAAATATAGCAGAGGAAGCAATTGGGGAAGAAAACTTACAGATAATGGATCAAGAGTATTCCTGAGGCAGTGAAAGTTCCTCAAACATTGTACACAACTGCAAAGAAACCAAAGAGTCTGCTCCACCAAAGCTGATACACAGCAAGAACACAACAGCTGAATTTTTAAAAGCCAAGATAAATATGGGCAAAGCACTGCATTATATGTACCTGCTCATGGTTTTGGTTTTACTCCTTCTCCTCAAAGGTTTTGCTCCTTCATCACTGCTTCCTGTAATGAAACCAGAAGCCCAAATCATGAATGTCTGATGGAGGCTGATGAATTGCAGGAATGGAACCTCGCTATTAGACTATAGAAACATAGCACCTTTGAGAAAAGGTATAAAGGATTCAGGAAATAATAAAGGTAAAAATCAGGAGGTAGTCGTGGATAGCATAAAATAAAGGCAAATTTTGTACTAACTGCAAAAAGTGTTTCTGTGATGCAAATTACACAGTCTTTATATAATCTTCAGTATTATTATTGCAAAAAAAATAGGAATGTTATTATCAAGGAGTTATTCTTTTTACTGAGGGGGAAGGTGCAGAGACAATTCAGAATCATGATCTGAATGATTATGATTAAAAGTGGATTAAAAGTGAGAATGAAGATAAAGGTATTTTCTGTCTTCAGGGTTTCCCTGGGTGCTCTTCAAATCAAGAGGGAAATGTTATGGAACTAACAATGCAGTGGTGTGTTTTCTGCATAAGATCACTACTGCTATACAGAGGATACAATAACTGCAGGGCCACCACAAAGGGGAAAATCAATTAAGACCTGAAAATTTTGATGTGCCTGATAGGATATTAGAACTTGGATTTTCACTGATATTAGAACCTGGATTTTCCAAATGGATAGAGAGAAATGTCAGTGAGTTAGAGAATGCAGCATTGGATGAACTAAATAAATCTCTATTATATTACTGCAACATATTCAACTCAGATTGCATAGGCATTCTTTTCACTGGTAACAGCAGAGCTGTTCTAGTTATTGGGCATGTGTACACCCTCATTTTCTAAAGAAAGTTATATAACTCTGTATTTTACCACATTCTTAGGCCTCACTGCATGAAATCCCTCCACGAGTGAGGAACTCAACTTACAGTCTCCGCTCTTTCTAGCCTTCTACTCCAGTTACCAAAGCTGGACAATCCCTGAGTATAAGTGGAAGACCCATTTAATTGGATGTGGTAATTCTTAGAAAACTAGATTCAACTTGGACAGTAAATCCATGTAGTTGGATTACTATACTTACTACAAATGTCAAGAAGACCAAGTGACTGCAACTAGGAAAATAAATAGAATATTGAAATGACTTAGCCAAGAAATAATAGCATAAAAAAGGCCCATGTTGGCACTCAGGGGGCTTGATAAGCTCTGATGGTTCAGCCAACTCTGAGATTTAAAAAAGATACCTCTTAACTGTTAAGTGCCGCAGAGAATTTGACGAAATTACAGTATAATAAAACATTGTATTTGATGTCAAAGTGAAGCTTTATGCAGACAGTGCACTAATGATATTACTCTCTGGAGTGGAAAGGTGATGCATAAAATAAAACAGGCATGAGAAAGCTCTAGGCAGTGCAGGTGAGAATTCTTCAAATGATGGCAAGTGCCAAATAGAACATTTTAAAATCAAATGTGGGTGTTAGAAAAAGATTAAGGTTTGAAATCGTGGGACAGGAAAAGCTGCAGCGAGATTAACAACAACCTAGAAAAAAAGGGCAGGCCAGTCCCAGAGTGATGGCAGAGAGGTGGGCAGGATGCTCTAGGAAGCGTGCCCAGCCTGCTGCGAGGAGTGCAGCAATCCCCAGCCAAGCTGGAAGGGATGCACTGCCCCAGTGCCCTGGCACACTGAGCAGCTCCCCAGGGAACAGCCCTCACAGCACAGTCAGCTGAGAGCAAGGAGCCATCCCTGGGCCCTGCAGTCTATTTGCCTCCTGACAAGGCACGGCAGGGATTTGACTCTTACCTGCCTCAGACCTCTGTTTGCTGGGGGGAAGGTGAAAGAAGGCAACTTTCACATCCTCTTAAATATAAGACATCAGAAATTATAAGTTTATACAAAATTTTTGAATTCTCACTAGAACCATTTCTTTTACACCATAGCACATTATTTAAGTGTGCTGTCAAACTGAGATGTGACAAAATATATGCAACAGATACTTTGGTATTCACCGGAATTTGCCTCGGTTACATCTGGCAAAGGACATGAGCAACACATTTTTGGCAGACAAGCAATTAGTGGAAAGTGGTTTTGACAAAAGGACCGTTTTACAGCTCAGATAATTACACTATTCAGTGTTGCTCTAACTGAGCTGGGAAGAAAGAGCATTTCCCATGTCTAGCCTCCAAAGCTGTAAGAAATCTGCAGCAGTGAAGCATTATCCTTCATTCACAGATGCTCAGCTCACACACCTGGTGTGCTGCTGTGCACACTGTGCCTTGATTTTCTTGCTTCTGTCCTGCTACTGTGGCCCCAGCTCACACATTGGGTTTAAAGGTTTTGCAAGTTTATGCCAGGCAGCCTTTCTGTGCCAGCAGCTCCATTGGCATGACTCTCCTGTAGCTCTCAGATGGCTTTTAAGATGAAAGCTCTTGGTGCGGGGCAGACTCCCAGATACTGACATAGTGAAGGTGTGCAAGTACCTGGGATAGATTCCAAACAGAGGAATGAAAGTTTAAAAAATACTACAAATTTTTCTCATATAGAGATAAAATATTTAATACATTTTTCCCTTTGACCATTAAATGCCATCACAACATCTATTTTATTTTATTAATTTCATTTCAGTACATTTTCTTCTTGAAAGTATGTGTCATGGAAACAGATTGGCTTCAGCACAACACATAGCAGAATAAAGTTCAGGCCCTCCAGTGGGATTAGGAATCTGGTAGGTGCTGAAAAGTTGATGGTATTTCATAACTGAAAATCAAGTATGTTGGCTTGGAGGGGAAGCTGGTGGTAATGAATGGATTGATGCTAGCAGACATCCTTTGTGCAGGTTTGAATCTTGCTTCAGTTTGTTATTTGTTCACTTTGACTTGCATTGTTCTGAAATCATGGTCTGGAGAAGGGCTTGTCCAAACAAGAATCTCCTACATAGCTTACTTAAACTAGCTTATAAAACTGCAGTGTTAAACTGTGCAAAAGGATGTGTGGAAATATTTTGTCTGGTTTGGGCTGTGCTTTTTTCTTTTTTCCTTTTTTTTTTTTTTTTTTTTTTTNTTTTTTTTTTTTTTTTTTTTTTTTTTTTTTTTTTTTTTTTTTTTTTTTTTTTTAAATACATTGTAGGTAATCACGTCAACATTTGCTTCCAGCACAATGCTCTGGGGAAAAGATTGGTTGCCATCCTGGAATGAACACATGCAGAATTTTTAGAGAGAAACGGTGTTCAGTTCTGGTTTCTGTATGAAATGGACATACGTAGAAAGGAGGGAGTTTAAACAATGGGCTACATAGATTAGGCAGAAAACAAGCTATGTGAATTTATAGAATTCCATTTGCATTATTTTTCAATAGATCAGTCAGTAAGGCTGTAGAGAGTTTTATTATATGTAGATGTCTTTGAAAATGA
This sequence comes from Sinosuthora webbiana, assembly GCA_013397395.1. Classification (NCBI taxonomy): domain Eukaryota; kingdom Metazoa; phylum Chordata; class Aves; order Passeriformes; family Sylviidae; genus Sinosuthora; species Sinosuthora webbiana. Next base: position 804,137 of record VXBN01005156.1, on the reverse strand, counting down.
AGATATGAGATATTTCATAATAGGACAAGGGAGAATGGTGGGGGTTTGATCTCAGCAGGAGCCTATCGGTATCTTGGGGCTGCAGAGAGATGTCTCCACATTGAAATAATGACTGCAATGAAGTGTCATGTGGCAGGACTTCAGTCAGGTGCCTGAGACAATCCTTCCTCTCTCGCTGTCTTAGTTTCTGGCATTTTTATTTTATATTTTCCTTTCTCTGAAACACTCAAGATTACTTAGAGTTGTAGATCACACAGTGAATCCCAAGCAAGGTGGGAGGTGGGACAGAGGCCCCTCTCTACTGCCTTTTATGACCTACTAATATGTTCACAGTGATCTTGGATGCCTGGGCTATGATTTTTTTCTGCAGGTCAGAGTTCCAGACACATTTAAAAATGCTTTAATTCACTTTCCTAAGAAAGCAAGGTTCATATAATCATGTCTGGTTTTGTGCTCCAATAATGTCAGAAATTGTTGGCTAATTTTAGTGAAATTGAAGGGAAAATTATAGTGCTAAAGGCATTAATCTTCCATGGGTTTGAGGCAACAGATTTAATGCCGTGGCAGAAGTTGTGTTCAGCCGGGAGAACTTGCTCTGTGAAAGACACTGGAGCAGACACCAGGGAATACATTCAACAGACACATATCCAAAAATCCTTGGAATATCCAGGGAGCTACTCATTTCTCCTTGGCTTTTATGCAGTAGCTTTCCTGAGATTATCTTGGCATGTCTCAGGTAAACTGCTAGTCTTTCATGGCTTTCAGGTCTCATCTTTTCTGGTCTATCAACAGCACAGCCAGGCCTTCTTTTAAAGAACTAACATTCTTTCTTTAGCTGGAAGGCTTAGGTCACTGATCATTTCTGCCATGGGTAATTCACTGGCAAGTGAAGGGGGCAGCCCTGATGGCCTGACATTGTCTTCAAGCTTTATTTAATTTGAAGATGAAGCTCTCCTATGCAGTTTACCCTGGCACTGCACCATTGGTTGCACAATGGAACTTTCTCATGAAAGTAACAGAGCCAGCTCTTGGTGTACTATCTCTCTTGTGGTCCTGAAGTACAGTAAACATAAAAATCTATCTTCCCAAAGAAGAATGAGGTCTGGTTTCTGTTTGGGTTGTTTTGTTTGTTTAATGGAATATGTTCTGTCATGTCTCAAAGGTCGCCACACTTGAAAGGAAAATGTGCTACTCTAAAAAGGCTTGGATCTATCAAAGTAAATTCCCTTATGAGATCTAAAAACATCACTTAGTACCATGTCTATAGCTGAGATGACAAAATCACTGTGAAAGTCATACAAGGTGCTGCTTTTGATCATCAAATGAAAACTAATCAGCTGAAGAACTATGGGGTTTACGTCCAAAACCAAAGTAAAAAGAAGTAGGTTCATATAAAATCTTTGTCTTATTCACTGACTGTGTTTCACTAGTTTTTTCAATCCATTTTTCAAATTTGCTCTGTGGCTCTATTATATTTTAAACATATTTATTTTACTCATCCATCTTTTTTTTTCTGCAGCCAACTCTATAATGGCAATTTTGGCTATTCAAATCCGTATTTTAAAATTATTTACTGTGTTAATCGCTCTTTGAATGCTACCAGTTATCTTTCTGGATTAATTTAATTGATTATTATTGCTTACTAGACTGATAACTTTTGAATCTTTTTAGTTTCACAAAACACGCTAAACTGATACGGAAAATCAAATTTTCACTGCCTAAAAAATATTATTTTCTGTTTATCAAAGAACATGGGTGAGAAAATGTTAGGTAATACATTCCAGAAAATTATCACTCAGCACATCAAATCAGATTTTCTCTGAAAGAGAAGACCGTGAAGTTTTTCAGCCTTGGTTTCCAGAAAAAACAAATAATTGACAATTTATTTACACATTATCTTCAAAATCTGTGCAGTGAAATGTCATGCCAAACATACCATAAATATTCTCAGGAGACAATCAAGATAACCCATGGGCTGCAAAACTACTGATGTAATAGAGAAAAAAAGCATCAATACAGAAACCTTGGTAGCAATTTTTAATGAAGTATATATGAAAAGTGCTGCATTTCTCCTTACTAACTAATAGGCACTCAAAAAAATTAAAAAGTGAAGTGTTGTTTAGACATGTTTTCCTTTTTCAAGTGGAGCCTTGGGACTCCCTTTTGGTATGAAATCCATGCGACAAAATTCATGTGTTTCTCCAACAGCCACTTAATTTAGAAAGGATTCCATAGCATAAAAATCCATGTTTCTTTACCTAAACGAGTAGGTAAAGTATTTTCATTTTATGGGTAGCCTCTTTTCCTTGCATGATTTCACCACAGGTTTTCAAGAGTAGTTACGATTGACCAGTGCTCAAAAATTTCTTCAGGTGGCCCCTCAGAGTAAGATAAGGGTTGTCTAAATTACGTCCATGATGCAGTTTGGCAATCAATAAAAGGATAATAAAAAGCCCATTCCTCTTTCAATTTGTGATACGTGTTTCAGGGTTTAGTATGTGTTTTCAGGGTTTGAGTGTTTTCAGTCTCATCAGAGGTTTTCATGTAGAAACTAGATTTCAGAGGAAAGCAGTATTTCAGTACCGATGTTGAAGGCACTGAGAGCTTTGGATTTTCCCCAAGTCTGTTGCAAATTCCAAAAATAAATACCCTCTCTTGAAAAGCATTAAAGCAAAGAGGGCAGCCCAAATCCCACACCAATGTACAGCCCGTGCATGTGTGTGGTACTGCCTCTGACACATGAGAAGCTGACAACTGGAAAAGAAGTGTCACACAAATAACTTCATTGGAAAAGAATAGCTGCACTAGCATTCCTGTGTGCCTGTCAGAAAGAGAAAAGGTCCACTAAAGATTCAATTTCGTTTTCTGTAGCTGTCGACAGAGGTCTGCTCTTCCCGACAGTGTCAAGCACTCCTGATTCTGAAAAGGGATGGCTGAATGAGGTCTTGCCCTACATTCCTTTTCTGTGTAGGTGCCAGCAGGCCATCAAGCAAGGATTTTCAGTGAAGGCAAACAAAGGTGAATAATAATTCACCACAGAAATTGGTCCCAGTTCTGCACAGTGTGTGCACCTTTTCTCCTGCAGAACATTAACTCCATGTGAAGTGGTAACACCAGGAGTTCCTTTACAGGAGCTGACATCTCAGGGCACTCAGATGTGCCCTCATGCTGGCTCTGCAGGTTTTCTATGCAGGTCACCATGGAATGCCTTCCTGGCTCCATGGACCCCTACATGCCAGAAAGTGACAAGGACTGCTTCAGTCAGAACTTTAATGGGGGAGGTAGGAGGTCAGAAGTTGAGACGATCCAAAAGAGAAGAGACTTGCCACAAATTATAGGAAAATACTAGTAGGCTTTTAGCCATATACTGGAGGTAAAGTTTTTCCTAGAATTGGCTGACAGCATGGGACTGTCAGGATGTTGTCAGATTGCTGTTGCAGCTCAATTAGTTTTGCTTAGGTTGTAAATAAAGAAAGTGAAAAACAGCCCAAGAAAAGCTTGGTCATTTCTAGAAGCCTAACATAACCAACTGTAATATAAATTAATAACCAGGTGATTCTTATTGAGGTTTGGAGATTTTTTGTAATACAAAATGTGTGTCAATATTCCTTTTATATCTGATATATGGCAGATTGTTACCTTTTCTATTCTTAGATCTCTCTGCCATCTAGGTAGGAAAGCAATCTTGGCAGTGCTTCCAGTAAAGTCTTCGGGAGACTTGAATTACAGCTCATATCACTGTAATTAATCTGGGAATTTGCCTTTCACTTTATTCTACCTTTAGCTGGCAAATTAAGCAGTTGCTACATCTCCTTTCTATGTTTGAGAGAATTTTCTCCAAGTACAAGGAAGGGATCTGAGGTGCAGCTTCAGACTTATCCATCTTCCTGCTGTTGGCCATGCAACTCTTGAAACAGAGAAATTATGAAAAAACCCCACCAAATCGAGGCCCAAGAGGAACAGATACCAGGTATCTTTCAGAAAAGCTGCTCCGTGCCTTCTGAAATTGCAAGGAATAAATGCAGATATTTTCTTGCAAGGAGAACTGGCAGAGGTGTTTCCAAGTCATCCTCCTGGATGGAATATTGTAGTTATCTTAGGAAAGAACCTGATTGGTGTAGATTAAATATGAACTCCTTTAAAGAATGACTTAAGCAGGACTTAGACTGTTCTGCTTGAGAGCTTTTGGGAGTGAAAATCCCAGATTTTTCATGTCCTCAGTGCATGGAGGTTTTTACTTTTACGAAAAGTAAAGGAAAATGTAATTTGGAAAATTAGATAAGATTTCTGACGGGCAGTTTTGGTATAGTATGTCTTGCTGAGATCTATATACTTGTTATTCTGATTTTATTAATTATGCTCTGAAAATAAGCTTCTCTATTTGAAACAAATGCTGGGACAGAATTTTATGGGGATAAATGGATGTTGTAGAAGATGAAACACAGCAGGACTCTGAAGCTCACAGGAAGGAGTAATTTTGAGAAGAGAGAATGGGGAAGAAAGTATAAGATTCTCAATATCTGCACTAAAATGATAAGAATTAAGATTACTAAGGGTATTCTGGAGCATAACACAATGTCCTTTTAACCTTCCTTTTTAAAGACCCCCTTCGATATCATGAAAATATTCTTTTTTTTTTCATAAAGCAGCTTAAACTTTCATCATAAAATGCCTTTTTCAAAATATATTACAGAAATACAGTTCAAAGAGAATAGTGTCAGAGGCCATTACATTTAAGTGTAAAACAGAAATGAGAAGAAACTGGTGTTATTCCAGAAATGTTCCCTATTTCCCTCAGCAATCATATTTGATATGCAATAATTTTTAGAGAGAAGGAGAAACATTTTCAAAAAATGTCTCTTTTCCAGGAGAAACATTTTCTTAAAAGTAAAATTGTTGCATAAGCTTGTGACCTTTGTCTTTATTACTGCCTGTAGGCTCCTGAGGTTCTCACCAGATGGAAGATATATTTTTCTATTAGCAGAAACTCAGTTGAAAAAAAGAAGAAAAAAAAACGCATGTCCCAAAAGAATAATTTCATGGGAAAATATATTAAGCAGTGAAAGAACCAGGAAAACTAGAGCTAATTTAGATTGACGGTATTTTCAAACATGGCAGAACTGAGTGAACTTTTTAGGCAAAAATGTTGTGCTAGATCCTTAGAGGACATAAATAATCGTATCCATTTTCTTCCTCATGAGGTAAAATCAATATTTTATTTTTGAAGGCAGTCCAAAGAGATGGGGCTCCAGATTCTCAGAGGCACAAAAGATCAGTGTAAGCAGGACAGAGTGTCTGAGGCTGGATAGGTCTCAATCCTACTTTCTTTATCTTGGAAAGTTGCAAAGGATAAAAGTGGCCTACAAATAATTCAGATGATCTTGATCTAAGGCATCTGATTTCTATGAGGGGTTTGTCATTCATTCAGAATGGTGAAATTACATTATTTCTGGAATGTTGTCACTCTTCTACTTGAAAGGCAGCACAGAATCAACACAGCCTTCGTTAGAAGTGGCGAATAGATTTTCAGAGTCAATTTATGATTGTGACAGTCTGCTCTTCAACATCAGACTTCTCTGTAATGTGAAATTCTTCCCAACCTCTGGGCAAGTAAGACTCAAAGGACTCAGAGCACTTGAGAACTTTAACCTAATTGTGATCCTTAAGACAGAGCATAAAGAGCTGCAGTTCCTGGGAGGGTGTTCTGGATCCTGTGTTCTGCTTTCTCAATACCCTGGGAGAACAGGAGCTTCAATGAGTATTGGAGGAGAAAGTGATTTGGGTGATAATAGCCATCTGCCTGAAGTCAGATCTCCTGCTCTGGGGGTAAGAAAATGAAAGACTGGTGTGCTGGGCACATTCTTGATCCTCTCAGGTACCAAGTTTCTAAAGCTGGCATCAGGCTGCAAAGGATTTCCTTTCCTTTGGGTGATTTCATGTAGTCCATGCAAACTGCTTCCTCTGGATATAATTTAACTGCCCCTCAGTGGGAGTTACTGCTTCTCCTCTCAGATCTGATACCTGACTAAAAAAAGCTGGGCTTGCCATTCACTCCACTCTCTGACATGGGGGAAAATCTTATGTTTTAGCAGGGATCCAGTGAAAGAATTTGACCAGGAGCTCAGTCAAAGAGGCCTGTTCATGCAAGTCTATGAGCACTTCAGAGATCACATAGCCAGTGTTTCCAGCAGCATTTGGCAATTACTCAGAGAAGCAATTACTGTCTCATAAAAGAATGCAAGATTAATAACCTTTCCTACTAATGTATATATGTTCCTTGCCATTTTCTAAGGGATGGAAGGCTGTGTCTCACTATGTGTTTCATTTCAAAAAAAGTGAGAGGAAATGCACAATTAATGTAGTTTACAGCTCACATTTTTGGACTACTGATGTCTTGATATGCAGTTGCAGGCAGGCGAATACCATTATCAAAAGAGACACTACTAGTTCTGGGAGAATAGGAGCTAATTCAGGGCCCTCCTGCTCACATCTTGATGTGGGGATTTTTGTGTTGGGAGGGGTTTTTTTTAAACGTCATCAGTGAAAATAATTTGTTAGAGACACAGAGGAATTTGAAGAATACTTAGGAAAGAAGTGTTCTTATTTTTGTTATTTAAAAACTTGTAAGCAGCCTCCATAGAATATAAATGCAGTGCAAAAAAAGTTCTGTTCTTATCTTATAAATACCAATGAGAATGAGTCAGTTAATTGTGCCAAGGGTTCTTCTTATAAAGTGTAGAATGCATGAAGTATAAAATGAGGATTTCTATTCAATGACAGAACAACTAAAATTAGGCTATGCTTTGAGTTGTCTATGGCAGAAAATGAAACCTTCAGATGAAAAATATGAAGCCCTTTCAGGGTTTTTTATGTTTGAGCAATTAAAACCTCTCATAATTCCACAGTATATGAGATCCAGTGGAAGGCTCATTGAAATAGATCAGAGCAGATCCACTACATCACATTCATGATTTGAGCAACCAAAACATGTTTTGAATTAAATAAAATGACAAAATACTAAATACTAATCTTGATTTCATTTTAATGAATTCCAGTGATGGATGGTTCTCATATATATGTGCTTTCAGTTTTCACATAAAGCATTTGAAGTTCAGTTGTATAACGTGGTCTCATACATTGAAATATTGTAAATAAGTTAAAAAAAAAAAACCCAGAAGAGCATTTTTTCCCCAGAATACTTTTGGTGAAAAAATAGCAGCATTAAATGTATTTGTGACGAAATAAGTTTTGTTTGGAAATTTGGACTAGACCTAAAGTTTCAAATGTCAGCTTGAAAACTTCTCTAACTGAGACCACTAGTCTATGAAGTTTCAGTTTGTTCTTGCTCTGTTTATTGGAAAAAAACGTTGGAAGAAATTAAGCAATATCAGCATGCATTCATTCACATGCCCTTCTTTGTCTGCAGTCACATTGTAAATGTGATAAAGGATTAACAGTGTCCAAGATCTGCTCTTTTTGTTACAAAGAATGGCAGTAGCTTCTGCTCAGAATCATATTCCAGGCAGTGAAAAAAAAAAAAAAAAAAAGGAAGCAACAGCTGTGCTGGAAATAGAGACTACTTTGTCTGTGTTGTCCCATAAGCTTGGAGGACAGGCCAAACCAACTTTTGAACATACATCTCTTGCTGTAGCTGGGTTCTTTAGCTTCTCCCCTTAGAAAAATTGAAGTTGATTTACATTATTTCCTCTTCACTTAATTTCTGCTTTTGCATGCTTACTTGATTGACCAATGACCTAATTTTTTATTATAATCTCTTTTTGCTGTGATAAAATTTAATTGCAAAATTCCCAAGAAGGTACTTTAGTGGTCCTTCAACCTTATTCAAAGGACTGCTTTTCTCTTTAAAATGCTTTGCCTCTTTCCACAACAGAAAGGGCAAGGGATAAAAGGGATTTGATGTGTACCAATGAGTAAAAAATAATCATCTCCAATATGAGCTTTCTTACTTTTATAATTACGAATATTCCATGTGAATATTTTTTGCCTGGTTTGCACCACCCCTCTAGGAGTAAGACTCCAAGAAAACAAAAGGTAAATATATGTCCAGAAGAAGCTTCTCAGCTAAATTCTGAGCTGACCTGACATAGGCTATCTGGATAGGTGTGGATCTGGTTTCTCATAGGGGTTTTCATATGGTTAAGGAATGCTGTTAGGATTGGTATTGGTATTGACACCAGCAGCTACTGGTATACACTGGCTGGAGACAGGAGAGACTGGAAGAATCAAGAGGTTCTGCCTAAACATGGTGGTGTTAATGATACAATTTTCCAAGTCTGGGTGGATAGGGCTATGATTAAACTTAGGCTCTGCAAGAGTCAGAGAGCTAAATTTATGGTAATTAGAAAAATTTTTTGTTAGATTAAGTGGGTTAAGGTTAATAAGAATAGCTCTTTCATACTGCCCAGTGACTTAAGCATTCTGAAAATAATAGTGGACTGCTCACTATACTTTGAGCAGATATTTAATTTTTATAATTCTCTTTTTGACATATCCTTGGTACGTCCTGAGGGTTTTGTGTGTCCTGAGGACTTCATGTTTGGGATCATTTGAAGAAATAGGAGTCATAATGCAGTAAGTATTCTGGTTTTTATGTAGCTCTGGATGTCTCTGCATATTTTGGAATTTATTTGTGACTTTGTTTCTGGAAGAAACAGGCTTAATTCCCAATACTTCAAAACATGGCAATGTTTTGCTATCCACACTACTCCATGTGTATTACATATATAGACACACTACTGTGTATTGCAGGTGGGCTAATGTACATTATAACATGTATGTAATTACACACTGACACACAATTATATAGAATACTAAAACTATTTTCTTTAAAAACTATTAACAAAACTCCAGACCATGGCATGACAAAGAAATTAATTTCTTTTAGAACCTTTTTGGTTTTTTTCTGGATTCCAGAAAAGTATTTATTAAGAAAGCATAGTCTTTCAAACATACAAGATAGTGTACTTTCATTAATTGATATTTTTTTTTTTTTAGTGACAGAGCAAAAGTAACACTTGGGGTAAAAGGATTGACAAACCCCAAAAATTGCTATCTGGTTCAACACCATTTCATAGGACTTCCAGAGAAAACAATTCTTCTTCTTCTTCTTCTTTTNTTTTTTTTCCACAAAATTGTTCTTTTAGAATTTGTTCTACAGGCTTTAATTAAAACATTTGGCAATGGGGAAGAGAGACGCTGTGGGTTTTCTGTTATATTCAGGTGGGCAATATTTTCTTTTATTTTCTTTTAAAATGTGACTCTGTTGAAAATCATGGTAGCTGTTTGCTTCAGGTGACAACATTCCATAAAGAATGAGTATGAGATATTTTGGTAGTTTGACTTTTGTTTTGACTATAGAACTTTCTGACAGCTTGTCTTGCTGAGAAATCTTAGGTTATAACTTGAGTTAAACAGCCCTCTCATTTTCTCACACATTGCTTTTTCAAAAGGGATAAAATAAAGATTTTGTGTTGAATTTAACTGAGCTGTGTTTGATGACATAAATGAGGGCAGAGGCTAAGCCTGACTGTGAAAGTGGGACCTTCTGAAGGATTCAGCTGTGGGCACATGAAAAGGAAAGCAGTGCAGCTTATTCACAGCCTCATCGCTCTTTTGAATTTGATGCTTTGATACGATGATTTGATATCACTAAAATAGTCAAACATATTTTAAAATAAAGGGAGCAATTGAGTTGAGAGATAAAATAGTACAAATTGGAGAGTCTTCATGTTTCACAAACTGCACAGTGCCACAGATGAGACTGGAATATTTTTAATTACCCTTAAATGTGACTAAGCTGTTTGTAGGTATCAGAAGCAGGTAAGTCAAAGGAAGAAACCTTACTCCTCATTAAGGATTTGGATCATCTGAGATAAATCAACATATGTAGAAGATGAAATCTGATTTAATAATGCTGAAATTAATAGAAGACTTTATTTTTAAAAATCTGAAGGTTACTACTTTATTCAGTTTAAGAAGGGAGAAGAGAAATAACAGAGTGGAAGGATATAATCACAGAGAGAAACCCCCTCAGAGAGCAAGATTTTTATTAAATCATTACAGATGCTGACCTAGGCATTGAGGGAAATCAACGATTTTGATTTGTACAGCATTTAAGGAGATACAAGCAGATCCAGAGGTGAAGAGTGAAAAGCATGGGAATTCATTTGCGCATTGCCTTTACTCCTCCTGGGATCATGAAGGTCATTAGCAAAGCTCCTGCTGACTATAAAGTCGCAAGCTCAGGCCCAACTGCTCACATTGTTGTTTGATTTTTGTTCATAAAGAAAACAGACATTTATGAACCTGGAAGAACAAAAATTTCCTTGAGGTAATTGTGAGCTTCAAAAAGTTTAACGGCATTGGGATCTGGCTGCAGGTGCAGTATTAGGCATTTTCCTTTACATAGGATATTGATGAAATTCTCTGTACAAAAAATATCTGACCTTTCTCTATTTGCACGTCAAAAAAAACATGCCCTTTATTGTACTAGCAGTGCTGTTTATAACAGGGCTAACAGAAAAGGGATACAAAACTTCTTTTTACATATATATGTGCATTGTTAAGACTAGCAGTGTTCCTTCTGGCCTGATTTTGTCTCTTTAGGACAAGGATGCGTGGAATGGGCTATTAACTTTTTCATGTTGGGCCCCTTCTAGTCTGCTAAACATGGAAGGCATGCAAGGTAGGTGATGGTGCTAAACAGGTTGTTTTAAGCACAGCTCCCAGGTGTTCATCATTGGATGCAAGCCAGAAGATACTGTAATTGTTCTGTATGAGAAACAGCATTTTTACTAATAGATGTTGTCTGAGGTTTGAAGTTCAGGGTTTGTTGGATTACCAAAATTCCTTCCTTTGCATTAGTGATTTGAAATATCTCTTCGTCAAATAAAATAATTTAGGTGGGATACGCAGTCATTTATCAGTAAAAGAGAAAGAGACTCATAGTACTGGATGTCCTTTACGCCCTACTCATTTTGTAAACCTTACTGAGACTGTTATCTCCTTGGGGCAGTCACTGTCTGCTATGTTGTGTTTGTGCAATGCCTAGCAGAACATGCTCCTACCTTTTCTTGCCGTCTGAGTGCTGTCTCAGTACAAAATAAGTAACATTGTTATGATTCCACTGTATTTCCTTCTTGTAATCAGGCCTGTCACAATTCAAAAAATAACATCACCAAGACTCTTAGCTATAATATCAGAACTGACAGCAGCAAGAAGTACTATTCTTTATTCTGAAAGGAAGGCCCCTGATACAAGTAGAATTCAAGACCTTTGAGAGACCAAGTACAATTTATGATTTATGTGGCTCCATGGCAGGTAGTGCAGTCTTCCAACAGGGAAGAGTAATGTCCAACATCTATATCACTTACGGGATTTAAATGAGTATTGGGGATTTGTAGGTAACGGACTCTAAGTTCTACTGATACTGAAGTGTAGCAGGTTATTGTGGAAACTTAGACACAGCTATGTTCGAATTTAGCCTATTAGCTCAAAATAGATCATCACCACAAATTGTGAATTCTATATTCATGAATATGCCTCCATAATTATAGAAGTAAGAGCAGCAATAATTATAGTACATAGTATGGAATCACTATTAAATAGGATAATATTTCTTTGTTCAAGTAGTCCTGTTGGTACCGGGCTGAGTCAATTCATAGGAGACTGAGTGGAAATCAAGGCTCAGACATTTGTAGGCATTTGGAATTTGACTCCCAAGTTTCAAGATTAGTCTGCACACCAATTTCCCATTATGTGTTCTTGTGATTTTTGTAATCAACGTCATAAATGCATGAAGTATATAGCATTTTAAATATTCAAAGTACTGTAGAGTTATTACTGCTAATTTTGTCCCTTTTATCCCCCCACAAAAAGAATAATTTCTTATTTCTCACTGTCTTTTTCCCCTTCAGAGAGGTGTTATGTTCAGTGATTAATATTGAGAATTTCCAGGGCCTCTTAAGTTAATGCCTGATTAACTTCTGCTTCAGATTTGATGAGATTTTTCTCTGCCTGTCCTGAAACTGTGCTTGGACAGACTGGGGAATGGCAGATTATGAAGCAGAGCTGTGTGTGACAGAGACAGGAGAGCGAGACTCAAAATCTGAACAGGTGGGAAACAAGGTCTGAGATAATAAGGAGCCAAGGTGTTTTACCTACACATCCTCCTGTGTTTGGGGTGAATCAGCTGATTGCATAGGTGGGAAGAGTGACAAACATGGCAGAAAACCAAGGGACAGGTTGGGTTCATCTGGGGCTCTCTGCAACCCTGACGAGGGTGACATCTGTCCGTATCTGTCCTAGGTGAACTCTCTAAGATATCGTGTTCAAAAAATAGCAGCACTTCTATGCACGCTTGCCCTCAAGGTCTGAAATATGATACAGCTGCTCTCAGATTTTCATGCACTACTGCTTCAATAGTCAGCTTCTTCCAAGTTAAAATGAGGGCAGTTATCAGGGTTGCAGGATGCAAACAACATCTTGTGTGCACACAGCTTGCCCAAGTCAGGGCACGTCATACTTTTCATCAGCGTGAGTCTGTGGCTGCTGCAAACTGCATCTTTAGTTGGTGTCTGAGATGGCAAAGATTGACTGCCATGGTCTGAACAATCCATCCTTACCCCATCTGCTGCTGCTTATGTGAGGATGAGGAAGGAAATTGCAGCCCATACAAATAGCCCAAATCCAAAGCAGATGTTGTCCCACCAACATATCTGCCTCAGCTCGCCAGGAAAAGGTCAGAAGGCTTCATTCTCTGAGATCCACAGATCTTTGGGTTCTGCTTCTGGTGCTGCGTTGTCTTCAACCCACATTTTTGGGAGCTTCTCTTTGCCCTTCCTTTTATTAGGGATGCTGCTGGGAAGAAAAGCAGGTTAATCAGAGGCAGGGAATAGGAGATGGATGTTAAGATGTCTTCGGCGGTGGGGAGGAGGGTGGAGTTCTCTGTCTAGGATGGCTTGTGAGGTATGGGATGAGATGGAGAGAAAACATCCCAGAAGAGGGACAGGATGGAGGATGGGGGGAAATGAAAAATTCCTCACTGTACCTTTCAAAGCGTCTTTCAGACACAAGACATAAGCTTCCATTTTTTTCATGGACAGCTTGCTCCCAGGCCTTCTCATTTAAACCTGCTTAATACTCATTTGACTCCTACCATCCTTTTCCCTCCTCCAGCTCCCCATGCCTTGTCTTCCAACCCCGAAAAATACCAACCTTTTTCTGCCTTGAGACAGCAACATTCAATTTGTTTTCATAGCTATGGAGCTTCTAGTCTTCTGTGCTATAGGGTAGTCCAATAAGGTGGAATCATCTTGTTGTTAATGTGCGTGGTAGGAAACTATTATAATTTTATTGAAAGTAACTAATTGGCTTGCCTTTAATGCTGAACAAGTTCTAAATAGGCATCTTGGAAAAATAATACTGCACAGAGATGCCCATTCCATAAAAATTCTTTAAATCAGACTTGGAAAACAGAATACTAGTGAAGGGCAAGGCTTTTCTTGTTTTCTCAACAAGTCTTTGCTGAACAATAAATATATTTGTATTAGAGTGTGACTGGGAAGTAAACCTGTATCAAAATGCACTCAAGTATTTTCAATTACTTGTTCAAAGGGAAGTACTTGATAAAAGGGAGCGGTGTCAAGTGTGGTCTGAAAGGAAACTCTTTCCAGTGCCTAGCTAGAGGATCCTACTCCAAGGTAAAATATTCCATTATCAGGTGTAAAGTATCAGCTGTTGGTTTGTTGTGTTGTAGTAACGAACCATCTTGAACTACAGATCAGTCTGTCTGATTTCTGTGCTGTGTTTCAATGCACAGTGAGCTGTTTTGTCTGTGCTTTTCCATTTTGTTTAATTCTCTATAGTGTTGTTAAGTACCTAAGAGAGCCAAGGGGGTTGGCTGAATCTGGAAAGAGTACACTAAGCAATTAAATGCAAAACTTCTAACCTATCCTTACATTTAAAATGTTGCTGTTTTCTATGAAAATATTAATCCAGGAGTGATAATTAAAATCTCAAATTGTTTATAACAGCTTTTATTGACCATCAAGCAGATGTGTAATGCAATTAAAATGCATAGAATAAAATGTGAAAAAAAATAATTCTCTTTAAAACTATTTCTGAAGGCTGAGAACACAGATCTTATTTTTACACACCCCCACTATCATGTCTACTGTCATAAGTACTACTGGCATATTGCTCTTAGTGGGCTGAGTTAAAAGACGACAATGAGTCAGAACGCTGTTTCCAGGATGCTAAAGGAATCAGGACAAATTTTACACAAAGTATAACTAACTAATTGTTTTTTATGTCCTTCATGAGGAGATTAATTTCCTGGTGATCACCATAGAACAAAACCATGACACCATCTATGAGCAGCTCTAATTATTATCAGTTATTCTACAGTTAAAGAAAACTGATATTCAAAAGCCAACTGGACATGGTCGTGGCCAGCCTCCTCTAGATGACTCTGCTTGGCCAGAGTTGGTTGGACCAGGTGATCTTTAGAAGTCCCTTCCATCTCAGCCATCTGGTGATTTCTAAACCATAAACCAGAGCTTATGAAGCCTTTACCTAAATGGAATTCCAACACAAGTGTTTGATATGCTTGGACACTAACAGACAAATGTTTCATGGCATTTCCAAATTCTTTAGTGATGGTGTAAATCTTCTCTGTGAAATCCCATGACAGTAAACCATTTCCTTTACATACTTTAATGGACAGACACTATCTTTACATGCTTCTCTAGAGATCAAAAAAAAAAAA
>VXBN01005156.1:770529-789337 GCA_013397395.1 Sinosuthora webbiana | reverse complement strand
AAAAAAAAAAACCAAAAACAAAACCAATTCAGGACTGTGCCTTACTTACACTGCAGAACTATAAGGCTTGCATGTTGCAAAGGAGCTCTGAAAAAACCTGATCTCACATCTGTTTTTATTAGATTTTATTAAAATTTGCTAGAGAAATACAGTTATAAAATTTTTTATTACCTTAAATGACTTTTCATAAGAACTTTGATCCTGTAAAAATCCAGTCTAGTAATGGAATTTCTTAAGTTACTCCTCCTGCTAAGTACAGCACTACAAACACTTTTCATGGTGTTTTCATGAACATGGTGTTCATGACCCACCATGAGGTATATGAAGCATATGCTAAAAATGAAATAGTAGAAAAGGACAAAGTGTGAGAGCACTGAAAACACAAGGGTTATTTTCAGTCTTTCATTTACAGCTGTCAGTTCAAGGATAATTTTGATTCCTTTGTGGAAATTGTACATTTAGTTTAGCCCCAACAATTACATCCCTCCAAGTCAACCTGGCACTCATGGGCTGTCTACTTTGCAAGCTTACTAGAAAAAATATTCTTGAAAGAGATTTTTATTACTCATTTCTTCTTCCTATTGCTAGATCAGCAGCCCAGTCATGCCTGCCTTTTATTTTATGGTTTTGTTAGTGCTACTTTTTTTTTTTTTTAAATATACAGATACTCTAATAAGTGTATTATGGATGTCTAAGGTTTAAAGAGAGATACTGTTATGATTTAGGCTAATGGTCATAATTTATCATCTGCTGTCTGTTCCATGAAAGAAGTTTCACAATTGCATGTGTTTCAAGAAGGTTTTTTTAATAAACTTGGTGTCACTTGAACACTTACAAGAAGAGGCTATGTAGGTCACTGAACTAGACTGGGATTTTATTTACTGCAACTATTACTGTGACCTATCCCCTTTAATGTCTTAGAAGTTGTTTGGGAAATCCTCCAACATGTGAAGGGTTAGAATGCTGCAAAGATTTTCCATCTGTTGTTTTTTTAACTGTTCTAGTGAAATACTAAACACTAATGTGCAGCCGAAGTCTCTAATGCTCTTGAGAGCTCAGACTAATCTTTCAAAGTAGGTTTCCTTTTGATAGTCAGAGGACATTCACAGTCAAAACTCATTTGTGTTTTCTGCTGTGGAAGTGTGATGGCTCTGTGGGGAGGAAAGGATTGCACGCACTGTTCATTAACCCTGGCTTTGGTAAGAAACCCTCCCTGGGACCGCACAGACATAGAAATGGGAGCACAGGAGAATCCATATCAAGTTTGTTAACCTGGCTGTAAAGCTTACAAATTACTCCTGGCCATGTAGTTTGGAAAGCCTTACTCAAACACGTGCTTTGTCTGCTTGGAACTGCAGCATTGCTTAATTGGTATTTTCCCTTTGGATACTTGGTTGAAAAGTTCAGTTTGTCACAGTTAATCTTTAATTCACATTGACTCCAAAGTGTGCTTAGTGCACTGAATATGCTGAGTAGTACATGCTGAGGATGGAATAATAAATTCAGAGGTCATTTGTGTGTGGTGAAGTGTGATTAAGGATCTCTGTAATGTGCAGGCCTCTGAGCTCAGACACCAAAGGAAACAGCTCTGCACTTACAGAGCACAGAATGGGTTATGTGGGTTGGCCTCTGTGCCAAACTCATCCCCATCTTTTCACTCACTCCTCTCCTCATCAGGAGGACTTCTTAGAGTGTTTGCCTGCAAGACAGGTGGGTGGCTGGGGAGCTGGATAGATATTTTCAGTAGCAGGGGATGAGAGATGCTCAGGGGCTCTTTGTTGTTTGATTACCGTTCACTGCTGGCAAGAACATATAGTATGTGCATTGTCTGCTTTCTGCCATTTAACATTGGAACTTACCTTTACCTGAATCCCTAGGAAAGAATGTTGCACCTCTAGTAATTCTATGTTTGAAGAAGGACTGATAGGGTAAGTAGGGAAATTACATGTTTATGTCAGCAGGCATAGAAAGATGACTAATTTTGACCTTTATAAATGCCTTTGAGGTTAAATAGCAAGGAAAAAGGAACTAATTTAATTAGAGACAGTGTTAGTTGTCCCTTCTTTTGAGCCTGGGATCAAGAGGCTCAAAAGTCAGCCATGAGTGAGTTTACCACTTTGCTGTCTTGGGGACATCCTTTTAGCTGAAAGTTGTATCCAGTCTGAAATGTAACCCTTACAGTATAAAAGTTGCTACCAGTGACTCATCTCTGTTTATCTATCTCATTTTCTTTTCTTTTTGCTGTCATAAAATTCTTTCAAATTCCTGAAAAGAAGTGCCTAAACAATAGGACGTTGATAGCTGTTCACAGCAGAAGGCTGGTGATGCACAGACTTCTGTGAATTCTGCTTCTCATCCCAAGGAGTTGTCACCTCTCTGCTCCACAACTTCCTTGTTCTAAGGATACTGCCATTCTCACAATCCAGAAGACAGGCAGTGCCCTGGAGGCATGATCTAATCCTGAAAGTGTAACCGTATGCTTTAAGGAATTTCTTTAAAAGCTTAATGCCTACCTCAAAGAAATGCTGGAAGGGAGACTATGAAGAACGTGATAAGACAAAAATTGGTAATTTACAAAACTAAAATTAAATTATATTACTCTCATTCATGTTCTTGTTATTCTTTATTTAAAACTCTGCCCTCAGAGAGGGTATTATAGGGCTTCTTCCCAGAAATGTATTGAATTTCTATCTGTTGAAATGATTACAGAGAAGTTATAAAATTTTAGACTTATGTTTTACAGTAATGTTCCCTTAATATTAGAATATATTCTGAGAAAGTTTTGCCTATTTTTATGTGGAGTAAAAAAGAAGTTAAATCTCCTTTGATTCTAAAAGCACTTGTGTTATTTTGGACAACTCAAATTTCTGATTTTAATTAGTAAAAAGCACTTTCAGGTCTTTTATCAAGGAAAAATACAAGAAATTGCAAGCACAAGGTGGTTTTACCCTTATATTTGCAAAACAAGAATGAGTTTGTACAATTCATTGCAGAAGTATTGCCAAAGGTACCTATCAGATAGTATTTGAGCAATCTTGGGAAAAAAAATACAAGAAACACTTGTATTGAAAAGAGATTGAGTTTTACATTTACACAAGGAATGGAAAATTCTGAATGGCTTTAGATATAGCCAAGTTTTTTTACTGTTGAGACAATTAATTTCTCTGGACTTAGTCTAAAGTTGCCTTTTTTGTTTTTTGAAGGAAAGTTGAAAATCCCAATAATCCTTTTTGGAGCACAGAATAAAAGCCACTATAAATTTCCCTCAAGTCCTGAGAAAGTTTGAGAATGTAAACTATATACTCTTTACAAGTGCTAGTATGCCACAAGGTATTTTCCTAGGAATTGTGGAAAATGCAAACTACTTCACTACATGATTTTTGACAAATAGTTTTTATTCTCTTTTTACAGTAACATCAATAGACTTATAATAAAGCTGCAGCTTAAGAAGTTGCTTCAGACACTGTTTCTGAAGATGCAGTAAGTTCCTGGTAGAAAATATTTTCAAGTAAAAAAAATAATTTGCAGCTCTGCTTACAAACCAGAAAACAACCAATAGTGATCTTAAGCATGATTAGATTTCTGAGCTCTCTTGAAATATTTTTTGTTGTAGCAACAACTGTGAGTGGATATACTTTGAGGTATACACCTTTTCTTTGCAGAAATGTTGTCCAGCTGCAGTGTTCAAGTTACAACATATGTCCCCCATGCCCTAACTATTGTTACACTATAGTATAACTCCCTTAAAGAGAAGAGGGCTGTAGAAGGAATCACATA
This sequence comes from Sinosuthora webbiana, assembly GCA_013397395.1. Classification (NCBI taxonomy): domain Eukaryota; kingdom Metazoa; phylum Chordata; class Aves; order Passeriformes; family Sylviidae; genus Sinosuthora; species Sinosuthora webbiana. Next base: position 785,560 of record VXBN01005156.1, on the reverse strand, counting down.
AAATGCTTTTTACCATGAAACAAGAAAGTAGGAAGGGTAAAGGCAGATCTTGTTTTCTATCATTAATAAACAAAAGTATTCCCAGCATGGGCTGGCATTGTAAACAGTGAATGTCTTCCTTAATCCTCACACCCTTCTCAGAACGTCAAGATTTGCTAGTCTCAGCATTCATGGGCATGATATGCAGCTAAGAAAGCAGCTGTGTGTTATCCATCCTCAGTTTTCCAGGGTTTGGATGATTGTTGTGGTTATAGAGTACTTCATGTGGCCAAACCCAAATGGGCTGTGCTGTGCCTGTTAGCCTTCCCACTCTTTATTTGTATAGGCATAGAGACCTTTGATGAAGTCCAGAGAATGCAACTTTGAAATTTTTATTTTAAGACAGCTTTCCTTGAAAAAAAATTATCTGTATAACCACGGTGTTCCAGGATGGCCTCACAGCTGTCACGACACTGCATGGCTGGTAATGGGACTTCCAGGAACTCCACTGCAGAGAGACAGAAATTATGCCTTCTCAAGAACCAAAGAGCCACTGGCTGCTGGTGATGGGGCCTTTTCTTTTGCTTTCAGGAGGACAAGGCATCATTGCCATAGCTTGACTTACTGTCAGTCACCAGATAACTGAGACCCTTCACAAGCACATATCTGGGGAGCCTTATGTCCCAGCTCTGACACAATTGATGTCTGCTTCATGGAAGTCTGTCTGTTTCAGATTCCTTCACCAATGCTGAAATAAGTCACAGACTATCCAGAATTATCAGGGCTTTCAGAAGGTCCCAGAAGGTCATGATGGGGAAAAGGGGACATAAAACTGACAAAAAAACCCACTTTAGGTCTTTAAGGCAATGCTTAATATCGGCATCTTATCTGTTACAGCTGGAGAACTTAAAACTTACAAACTTCAGAAATTCAGTGAATTCTGTCTAAGTTGTCCCAGATAGATCTTCATAATTTATTAGTGATATAAAATACTGGAGGATGAGGTCCTAAAAAGGATTAATGTGATGTGATAAAACTATAGTACAGCCAAGGGATTTTGGTTAAGTTAACTTATCCAAATGACTGATACCTACTGCTAGGAAGATTGTCTGGGGTAAAATAAAGCCTGGTTACTGGCCTGCAGGAGGAAGTGTAAAAGGGAGAAATGTTGTCTGAAGACTTCAGTTAAAACTTTAAAATGTCAAATGGTGCATGAAAGCAGGAAGCTTGTGACAGAAAAAAAAGTTGCAGGTATTATTCATAATGATCTAATTTTCTTTGAATTAGGTAGAGCAAGCTTGCCAAAGGAACAACCAAAGGAAATATAATCTCTCATTTGTTATCTTCACCTAATAAAAGAATAAGAAGATTCTTGGAAAACAGGATGTAAAAAGCCACAATTAAGGTTAATGAGGGGAAGAAACTCCCAGCTGTCATAATGGATTATAATTAACACCTGCTATTCAGTACTACTGCTTCAGAGGATTGGGGAGTTCCATGTAGTACTGACTGAATAAACTCACCTGAATGCCTTGAGACTGACCAAAACTATGGTTTGCCTTCTCGGTACTCCATTGAAAAGCAGTAGATTGTATCAGTCATAATAAATATTAGATTTTTTTTTTCTTTTCTTGATAGAGAAAAACTTCATCCATTGGGAAACTAATGGCTCAAAAGACCCCCAAGCTGGGATTACCAGCATGTCCTGTACTACTGGAAGACTATAGGTTTCCATTTAACTGCAGGACATATGTGACTCTTAGAAGAGCTGGGAAAGGCAACTTTTAAAAAGAATGATTTCTCAGTTTTTCTGTGGCACACTGTTTCAATTAATGTTATCATTGTTTGTGTCATACTGCAATGACATAAGTATATTTTAAGTTTCTCTTAAATTCTCTTTTGTCACGTTATTGAGGTCTGTCATGTGTGGTGGAGCAGCCATTAAGGTTCTGTAAGGATTACTGACCTTCAATATCATCTTGAAAAGCTGAATACACTTGCTTCCTCCTGAAAAGCATTAAATAAACAAAACTACAAGCTGATGGCTACTGTTCACCTCACAACAAAACACTGTACTGGGGTCTAGTGAAGGTTCTTTCAGCAGCACTGTCCATGTATTTTAAAATTTGATTTCAAGAAAGCATCTTGACATAGAAGTTACTAGCAGTTCTTTGTTTTCCTTTACTAAAACTTGTAAAAACAGTTCATTAGAAACAGTTCTGTATGTACTGAAGTGGAAAGCCCTGAGGACTATTGAGTCCCACTAGGAAAAGAAAAAAGGGGAAAAGTTTGTATGGTTGAGGACTCAGAAGGAAGAAAACCAGTATAAGACACTAATTTGTATCGTAAAGTTAAAATAAGCTTTTTTTAGCCTTTGGTGTTTCTCAAGAAAGTTCCCTGAAAACCCCCTGATTTCTTTTTAAGTTCTAACTTCATTCCTTTTTCTCCTATATGTTTTTAACTTTTAGAGGTAGTGAGCTGCTTATGTCATGATAAGTCAGTCATCTCAGCAGATTTTTCATTCTTTATTGTACTGCTTCTTCTTTCCTCCCATTTTTACAAAGCCAGTTGATTCCTGGTTGGCTTGACTTGGTCAAGAAAATACCACATTTAATAAGCATGTAGAAGAGGGTGAGATTATGAAACATATTTATTTCCTTTTGTCTTCGAGTTGTTAATTATTTGCTTAATTAAGCCTTTTAATAAGAAGAGGTGAATTCTCTAACTCTGAGGGAAAAATAGTTGGAAGGAGACAGTTTCAAGGGGCTGATTTGAAATTTTTGTTGAAAAAATGCTTAGCTTGCTCACGTATGGCTTTCTTTCCTCCCTAAATGTGTGAAAGTAAAATTCCATAGAGTTCATATGAGCAAATTCTGTTTCTTCTCTGCCTCTAGAGAAGATATAACCCTTTGGACATTAGAGAATGTCCTTTTAAGTATGGCTCAGTGTTGTGTTGATCAGTCTCCTGATGCTGTACAGAAATTCCAGCATGTGCTGCTGTTCCTACTGCTAGTAAGTTTTGCCTTCATATGTATATGCTGCAAGTGAAAGCAGCTTATATTTTGGATAAAAATTAATATTATTTCTGTTCTCAGAGCACCAATACTGACTTGAGAATACAATGAAATCTGTGTGTCTTGCTCTGATTTGATCCATTTGTTTTAAGCAGCAAATTCATTCTCACGTTCTTAATCCTCCTGTCAAGATATCATATCATGACCTTGGCTCAGAGACTCGGGATGGGAATTTCCAAAGAAAGCTGCCTCTAAAGATGAAGACACGCATGATTTGACTGCAGTTCTGGGAAGTACTCTGAAATTTACTGATGAACTTTCCAATTGCAGGCAAATCTTATTTTCATCCAGCCCCTTGCTGAATTCTGCTGCTCAGGAAGATGTGGTGGATTCACAGTGAGTGAATAATTGGAATAATTTTGCTTTTACTGTTACCATTTAAGGTGGCTTTCAATTATTTTCCTTCCTCTTTTTTGTTCTCATGCCTGTAGCAGATGTTTCATATTCCATGTGTTTCTGATACTACAAGGAAGGGATTGGCAGTTCAGTCACTTTTCAGTGTAACAGTGATGAGGGCAAATCTTGGGATATGGGAGTTGTTGATAATTACAGCTAAGCTTAGATTACTTTATTATCATATTGTTCCCATACATTTGTTCCATATTATTCCTATGAGAAATGCAACTAAATATTAAGAGCTTTATTTTGTTGGGGTCCTGCCTACATTAAACCAGAAAAAGATTTAAGTCAGAGAAAGAGATTCATTAGGATGACAGGGATCCTAGTTTGAGATTAGTAGACAGTAGAACCACAGTAACTATGATGAAGCTGCCTGGATAAATGAGTTGACTAACAACTGTATGTGTAATTCATGTAGTTGCAATGGGTAGTGATGAGATTGTCTAGGGCCATGTGTCCTAGGACACACTGTTCTGCTTTCTGTGGTAGCTACCCACCTTGGGTGCTATTAAACCTTGGACCTGAACCCTTGGTTGAAGGATTAAAGCAGCTGAAACACTGCTTTATCCATGGAGAATACCTGTTGATATCTATTTATATATATATATCTCTATATATAGATATATATCAAATACACTGTTTGCCCTCCATTGTAAGTTTTACCTCTGTACATTGGGCTGGCTGACTCAAATATTCATTCTCTCTGTGAGCTTTTGCCTCATGGAGCTGGAATGGATCTTAAAGTACATTTCTTTACTATTATTTTCCTCACATAGTGATATAAACAAGATGGATAATCTGAAATTGCGGTTGATGCCCCAGCTATCTCACTGCAGGCAAAGAATTCCCTCTTTTATATTTTCCTCAAAACAGTGAAGGTCCTAACAAGAAAGGTATCTGCAGTTCAGAATTTAAAACATCTGTGAAATAATCTGAACAGTACCTGATCAACAGGTGCTTGAACATTTGGGAACCACTAGAGGCAACGTTCTATGGATGAACAGCTCATATTTATCTGCAGGGTCCAATAAAACATCCAGAAGACAGAGGATGTCAGACATCATCTGTACTGGTGCTACTTACATTATCCTGTTAGGATATAGACAAGAAATGAGGATACTAAGTACTAGGAATGGAAAGGAAAAGCAGATTTTAAATTATTGCAAAGTCAGGAACACAGAACTATGTAGTGCAAAACTTTGATGGAAGAGGGTTTTTCTTCTCTTCTAGTGTCAAAAGGTAGAATTATTGTTCTTTCTGTACATAGAAACATTCTGCTATGAGTGAGCTTAGTCCCCTAAATGAGAAGGATTCATTTGAGAAAATACTGTATTAATCTTTTCCTTAATATTTGCCAATACCAGTTGGAAAATATTAGCTAGTAAATGCCACACAAATAACTCAACCTTGCGTAGAAGAAATACCTTCTTCAGCCTGGGGATGCTTACTTCAAAAGTAGCCATTTTGAATGTTCATTTCTACTCTTCTACCTGCAGGACTAACAAGTCAGATCAGATGTGTCCATGTTTTAGTCATATTGAAACTTTTCCTCTGCACCTGGACCAGCTGGAGGTAAAATGAAATAAAAGGGATTTGGCTAGTGTCCAACAGAAAGTGACTAACAGGGTGACAAGCTGAGGGGTCAAAGACTTGGCAACATTCTTTGGAAAGACAAATTCACAGTATTTGCTATACTTGCCACTGGTAAATGAGTTAATAAAAAAAACAAAATAAAGTTAATCAGGAAATTGGTTTTCAAAATGGTCAAGATAAAGAAAACTTTGAGCAAAGCAGCTCTTTGGTTCTCCCACCATGAGTATACTGCTTCCCTCTCAAAGCTAGAAATAAGAAAAGTCCTTTTATCCCTTTGACTAAAGAGAAAAGTTGTAACTGGGTGTTACCTTTCCTGTGTACATGACATCAGCTAAGGAAAAATCATATTTAGCGCATACCACTGAATTAAGGAAAAACTTAAAACGTAGGACCATTTTATTTCATCCAAACTATGTAATAAACACTACTGGTTTTGATGTTTTGTGGTGGCAAATAATTTATTTCTTTTGTGATATGTCCACCAGTGATTAATGCTGATATCAATGTGCTTATGAATTTACCAACCTGTTTGTCTACAAGTCCCCCAGAAGATGACATCGCACAAGCTCACATTTATGTTCTTCCTCTTGCAGTTTACTGGAGATTTAGCTCCTCAGACTGCTAAAGATTCACTGTTGGGAGCACCCCAACAATAAAAGAGAAGTAGGCAGTGTTTGTTGCCATAATGAGATTGAAACTTCCTTCCTGGGAAGTGGACAGCTGAATGACTCAGCCATTTATCAGTTGAGGATAGAGAAATGGAGGTGCCTGGAGTAAAGAATTATTTATTATGGATGGCTGGTGTGACATGGATATGAATCATGAGGGAAGCAGTTAGTTTAGAAAGAGCCCAAAGGAGATTGGGCAACACTGCAGAAATACCAGAGGACAGGTGACTGCATTGAGAGTTAGAAATACAGTTATGATTTCCAGTAACTGGTCGAAAATAATTCGATTCTTCAAAGCTCTTTCCCAAAAAGAGACTAAAGCTACAAACCCTACTTCAACAGGCAAGATTTCTACCACATAGAGTTGGTATTTTTTAAGTGTGTAAGAGACTTGGTCACCTCCTTTATTCACAGAATTAAATTAATACATCTTTGGTTGACATCTCAATTGAAATCTTTGGTAACTCACAAAGGAGCTGTAGTCATTACATTAATGAATAAAGTCATGTTAGAGGAAGGACAACAAACGAAGGAACAGAACATGTGGTTGTTGGATAGTAGAACCAAGCACCAGCTTTACCTTCTGTGAGAAGACTGGAGATAGCATTGTACAAAAGGAGGGAAAAGCAAAGAGTCTTTATGTAAATATTTTAATTTTTGACTTTGAGTTCTTAGGTAGAAGTAGTAATTGAGTTTACCTGAAAACCACAAAAAGAAACAGATATATGAAGAGATAGCCAAGAGGATTGTAAATTATTTTCTTTTTCTGGTTTACTTTTGGTGATAATCTAATTTCTCTGAGGGTGCTCATGTCAGAATCTTGTTTCCCAGCTTGTGTCTTTTGGTCAGTTTTTGCAATCCCTCTGTATAACCTTTACAAAATTCTGTACAAATTCTGTAAAATTTTTTTCTTCATATTCTTCACATTCTTTGCATTTTTTTGATTTTGTGGAAGTCAACTGAAAAACAAAATGCAAAAGTAAAGCACGATACCGATCCATTGGTTCTGATAGAGATTTTTATTTTTTTTTTGCCCTGTTTTTGGGAATAATTCCAATGCAGGTAATGGCTACGGAAAATATTAGTGGAGGTTTCCATGGTAGTTATGGTCTGTGCATTCCTGGCTTACTGTTTGAATAGGATCATCTTTGAGAGGTACAACACTTCAGTGAAAGATGCAAATGACTGTCCCTCTGAAAATTAGGTTACTTTTCTGCATGTGTCTAACATACCCGACTGCACTGAACCTCCAAACTGTCATTTATATACACACATTCAAACACCCTGACACATGTAAGCATGCACAAAACTATTTACTTTGAGAGGAATCCTGAAAATGTTTTTTCTAAAAACCACTGATCTCTGATTTTTCATTATTACATGTACAAGATACTGGAATCTCACTAGTTTTCATCTCTTCCATCCCAACGTTTATGTAACAAACGAGGTATTTCTGCTACCAAAGAAACATTTTTGCTTTGTCTTTTTTCCACAGATTGTTGGTGTTGCTTACCTTATTTTTTTCAAAGCTTTCATTTCCATTTTTCCATATGTTCCTCACATCTTGTGTTTTACTACAATTTTTGATACTACATTCATGAATTATCACTTCTGTCTCTAAGAAAAAACACCTGATTACAAGTTCTTGGCATTCTTCCTGAAGAAAGAAAATTCAATTGCAATAGTTTTATGATTAGAAAGGAATAAGCAAATGTAGGACATAATTTACGATATAATAAAAACACAAGTGTGATACATAAGTGAGATGTAATCTAAGATAAAATCAGCCACAAAGAGGCTGACTTTTACTTACTGGGCATCTTTTCTTACTATTCAAATACATTTGAATATCTGCAGAGATGGACTGTGAGAGCTAAGAACAAAAAGACCAGGCAGTTTGCTAAGATGAGGTGAAACATAGTGTCTAAGTGAAGAACATAGGGAAAATGATTAATTAGGGTAGGAACCTGGCATATAACTAAACATAGTGGAATTAAATAAATATTATTCTTAGTAGTTATAACACTTTAACTCAGAGATCTGAACTCAGAATGGGTAAGGGAGTAGAGGAAGTAGGTAATGCTCCCTTAAATTACAAATTAATCCCAGCATTATTTTAGCATTGTTTGCATTCATAAAATAATTTTCAATCACACAATCACAGAACAGTTTGTGTTGGAAGGAACCTTAAAGATCCTGTACTTTCAACCTCTCTGCGATGCACAGGAACTCCTTTCTGTAGGGCAGGTTGCTCAAAGCCCCGTCCAACATGGCCTTGATCATCCCTTTTAATTGATTAATTTTAGTAGAAGATGACTAAATAAAAATAATTAATACCTGCTTATATAATTTATCATAAGCACTTTGATTAGAAGAACAATTTATTCCAAGGCAAATTATTTGATTTTTTAAAATTAGAACAAGTCTGCTTTAGGAGATAATTTCTGGTAAGAAAATGAAGCCACCACATGAAACATTAGTTGTGGTCATACATGAAGTTTACTTACATCCTCATCTGCATTTGCAGTGTATAAACTGACATCAATATCCTATAAGAAAACAAGAGTTGGAATCATAAACATTAGCTAACAAACACCATCCCCTTCCCTCTCCCTCTGACTCATGCTTCTTAGCTGAATGCTGTGCCAAATATTTTATTAAGACTTCTTCTACAACTATATGAAATGCTGACTGTTTTATGAACTTACTTTGGATGTCTTGATCCTTTCCAAATCTTTCAGAACTTCTGCCCACCTGCAATGACCAGCTTCTGTCTTTGGTACATAAGCACTAGAACAGAAGAAACACAGTGACCATTGGGCTAAACAGGAGGTATCTACAATGTTTATGCTGAAAGAAAAAAAAAAAGACTCAGCATTACAAGATACTACCGATACATAATTTACATGTAAATACATATGGTAAATGTTAGGGGCAAGCAAGCATATTTGGTAAATCATAAAGTCACATAGATACGTTGAAAACTGTATCTCATGTCATACACTGTATAAACAATTTGGGTTTTTTAAAAGGCCAGAATTATAGAACATAATGGAAGAGAAAGGTTCAATTACCTGATGTGAAACACCTAAAATTCTTTAAAAGTGTAAAAACAAAATTCAAAATCCACTCTCTGAAGTGACTGGAGACAAATAACAGCTGCGATAGTAAAAATAAATAATTTGTAGTGGCTATCTGATTGGCATTGGCTTTGCAGTTACCATAGGAAGAAGATGATCAGTCCCATCCCATTCTTCAAAAGGCAAAAGCAGTGGCTGTTCAGAAGCCGATACAGCCGATACTGCAGACAAACACTGTCCAGGTACGTTTTCTGAAAGACACAACCAAGGTGATACCTTGTCACAATTACATTCCACTGGATTTTGCTTTAGAACTGACTTAAATAACCAATTTGCCAAGACTCCCAATAAGGACAAGACTCTGTTGTGTGTAGCTGGAAAGACCAACTGACTAGTAGCTTGGAGAAATACAGAATCACTTTACCAAACAGTTGATAGAAAATCAGATGCTGAAGGCACACTGTGAAAACCTGAACTCATCCTGGGCTCTCTGTTTATTTATCAGTTCATACTGCAGGCTGCAATTTAATGCAGAGACAATATTAAACAACTTTTGTTTTCCACCTCTGTCCTGGCTGCCATTTGTCATCCAAATTCAATGAATTACTTACATTAACTCCAGTATTGTGGTTGCATATATGTGAGAATCTACACTGAATGCATCAAATATTATAGTTATGTGTAAAAATGTTAAATAAAATATTTATATAGAGTATATAGTTACATTTCTTTACACAGTGTATGTGTGTCTAATAGTGGCCAGTGATGCATTTAAGAATTTCCTCATTGGAGTTTGGCAACTGGAAATAAGGAAAAGCTGTGAGAAGCTGTGCATTGCCCATCAGGAAACATTACCCTGTGCACAGCCTGGTAACCTTTATTCCAAAGTTACCAACCCTTTGATTTAGCTGATCAAGTTCCCTCACAGGCTTAGGTTAATTATCTTCTTCAGTGCAGTGGTTGTGACTCAAGGTTTTATTCCTTATCATACATGCAATTCTCTATTACTGACTCAAATGATGTGTCTTTAGTAGTAGTTTCTTCATCTGCAAATTTGCAAGTAAATATTTAAAAATTAACCAGAGAACATAACAAAACAAGAGCTAGCACTGTGCTGTGGTGAAAATGTCCAAATGGGAGATCAGTCCATGCACTATCAGGATTGCAGGTCACTTTCTGAAAGCCACCTTAATAAAGCAGAGCCAGGAGAGTAATGATCACGTGTGTGACAGGACTTCTGGAAAGTATATGTAACAAATATTTGCTACTCTCTTAAACAGACAATGCTTTAAATACATTAAAACAATTATTTCATTTCCAAACCCCAAAGATAAAGCTGAAATAGCATAATTACCTAATCCTACATAAATTTCCACATTCAATAACGGGACACAGTGTCAGTCCCTTTTATCCCCTTAGGTTGTCCAAAACCTGTTAAATAAGAGCTGTGTTAATGAATGATTCTATGACATTCTAAATTGCAGTAAGGACAGAGCAGGTAACGTGCCCTACATCTTCTGAAGAATTTCCATATGGAGGATGCTGTGTTATGGTTGGCCAAAGTAGGTCTACAAGCAAGGCGGAACCTGTAACTGCTTCCACAACAAATGGAAATTGAAAATATGTGAGTATTAAACCCAAAATACTAAGTACTTATACATGTGTATTTTTCAAATGTACAGGAAAACAGAGGGAAATAATTTTTAACTGCTTGGATATAGTCAAAAGAGCAAAATCATTTTGTTATAATATGACAGAAAGGCTTTAATGTTTTCACAGTTAACATTGATTTGAAATTGCCATGTTATTTCTTTTGGGTTTGGATTTTGTTCATTTGCTTTTGTTAAATCTGCATACTGACTGCTTTCATTTGATATGCTAATCCTTAGAAAATATCCTATTTTGTTTGGCTTTGGGGTGTATTATTATTATTATTATTATTATTATTATTATTATTATTATTATTATTTAAGTGACGTTCAGAAGTAGCCTTATGAGGAAACTCCAAGTGCATTTAAGGAAATTTTAAACCTGATAGGTAGATACAGCTGAAGAAAACATATTTTAACCCCAAATTTTAAGAAATTCATTTCAAGTATACTAGAAATATTTTACAATAGCTAAACATTTTTTATCATTCTACAAACCAGTTTTTATGAAATGAGATGAGGTGGCAACAAATTAAAATATGAAAGACTTATGATGGGTCCATAAGCACAAATCAGCTTTGTAATTTATAATTAGTGTTATGGGGCCTTAAAAAGTTGATTTGACAGGGAGTCCCAGTCCAAATGCATTGTCAAATTTAGGCCGCAGAACAAAGTGTTCATGGTGAGGAAATAACATATTATAATATCTAGTGAATAATGGACCAGGGTTATCATTAGTACTGTGTTCTTAATGATTAAATGTTGTCTGAATTTTTGGTTTTCTTAAATATTGTAGGTAAACTTTATTGTAATAAAATTATAATTGCTAATGTAAAATAAATGCTTCACTTTTGGAAGTAATAGAAATCTTGTACTGATGGTAAACACGTGAAAAATATACTGCATGCATAGTCTAAAGGGTACTCCATTTGTTCATAAAGAGGTTTTAATGTCAAATACATCCCCCAACACACTCCTTTCATCAATGCAGGGCCATTTTCTATTTGAATTTCTTAATTCTTTCATCCAAACTATTGTTCAACAACAGAAGCATTGCTAGCTGGCTTAGAAGCTTTTACAAATTATTCTCCTGCCTTGAACACATCATGTTGTATCGTAAAAAATTTCTTTGGATAATGTCTGGTTTTGATTTCTTACTCTGTGTTATCATTAACTAATTACTCTCTGTCTTTGTTACATCTCTGGTATTTACCCTTGTGATTATGGACAAACGACCAGCTCATATTTACAGACATAAATATTTTTTTCTGCAGCTTCTGTCCTGATTACTTGCTACTCTAAAGATTAAAGCTTTTGGAAGTGAATATATGCTCTTCCAAAAATAAATTATGATATACGCAATAATGTTGGGGAAAGGAATGTTGTTTTTTAATAACAAATTAAAATTAAGCATTTTAAGAGCAGTTACCTCTGCGTGATATCTAAGGTACAGTAGTATTGTTTTCTCTTTAAAGAAGCAAATTTGTAAGCAAATGAAAAAAACTTTTCTTTAACAAAGCAGAAACAGCCACTGACTTTGCTGGTTTGGCTGTCACAGAAACAATAATCTAAATTACTCAAAAGGAAATAGTCAAGGCTTTTTACAGTATTTAAGTTACATGTGATGGAAAATACAGATAGTCAAAATTACATATTTCTGCCTAAAAACCCTATGTCTAAACTTCTTTATTAATATTTGCTTATAAATGTCTCTTTGAATCCTTGAGATGAAATATTAATAAATAAGAAAGTTTATTTTCTGGCTGTGCCATTTGGTGCTATTGGCAAAGGTCTTCTCTTTTCCTCCTTATTTTGAAATGTATCTTTATTCTTTATTTGTATCTTTATTCCTCATCTTCCTTGTTCTTGAAAACAAATGACCAGAAATGTATAATGTACTCAGATCTTATGAGGGCTTTAGAAACTGGCAATAACAACATTTTCAGCTTCTATGGGAAAAAGGGAACTACTGCCAGTTTTTTTCACAACTGTATCACACTGGTGGCTCAGACCTCAATGTGCTCCCCTGCCAGAACTTTATGTCCACTTATTTCAAAATCCTGGAATCCTGAGAGTCTTTCACCATTTGCAGAAAACCCTCACCCTATAAAAACCCCCAGAACCCTGAAGTCTAACCTTCTTAATTTTTGTGATTTAGTTCTCACAGATAAATAAGCAGTGAGAATAACAGGAGATTCAAAATGTAAAGGGCATTAATAAGACACACAAAATAGAGCCAGAACTAAAGTTCATTTAGCAAAATGTGTCCTGATCTATACATTTGCTGTTAGGCACTCCTTGTAAATATTTGTGATATTTTTATCACAGCAACAAATACCCAACAGAGAATGAGATCATAATTATGGATGATTTTTTTTTCTGCCTTTAGGGGTAGGATGTTAACATCTAAAACAGCATTAAACATGGAAACTTGAACAGCAAAAAAATTCTTAATTTTTGGTTACTCTCAAATTGTCTGTAATTTCTTGATTTCTAGCACAGATTTTTTCCTTGACCAGCCCTTTCCTTTCCTTGCTCCCATGAGCAAAACAGCATTCTCAAACACCTCTCTCTTGTAACAATCTATTTTCCCATTTCCCATGTCCATTCTGTAGTGCAATAGACTTCTTGCACATTATTATTATTATTATTTTAGTCAGTCTCTTCTTCTCCCCTGTTCTACAAACACGCATCCTCAGCATTTTCTCTCTGGCTTCCTGTGCAGCAAAGTACTTTAAATCTTTTCTCCGTTACTGCTCCAAATTTCCCTCTAAACTCTTACCATCCAGCTCTCTCCAATCCTTTGACGTTTTATTGAGCAACATCTCATGGATACAGTAGGGGTCTTTTCAGATCCGGATTCAAATACTGTCTACATCACATAGAGCTGAGTTTTACACCCACTCATTTGTGTTGTTGCAGCAATTCTTCTTTAGTGTTTCTTTTTCCACAATAATTAGAGCTTCCTTTAGAGAACTCTGCCTCCTCCCCCAACAAAATCTCACCCCGTGGCTCTTGTTCTGCTATCCCCTGTTTGTTGGCTCCACTAATTAATGGTTCTGTCCTCTTGCTCTAGTGCAATTACCTTCAAAGGGACAAAGTGCCAAGTAGCTGCATCTATTTAAAGTTTTGTATTGTGCATAATATTGGAGCTCCTTCTCTCTGCTCAGAAGCATACAGAATGTCAGAGTCCAGAAGACTGAGAAGAAAATCAACTTTTTTCCCTAGTCTTGTACCAAAAGAACATTCTTTTCAATTATTTTTTTTTCAGGGGAGAAGCCATGGAGAGTAAAGATTTCATAAACTAATGGAAGTGACTGGAAGAGGAATGGAGCCCATAAAGAAAGCAGTACTTCTGAACTAGATAGACGTTTCCATATTGAGCCCTTAAATAAGTAATTTTGAAATCAAATTTTCATGGATTATGAGTAAGTTTTAGAGGAAAGACATGTTCTTAGTGCCTTGTCATGGGGTAAATGCTGAAAGCCAAAGGTGCAGATTCACTGAAGAATCTCTCTGTTCCTTCATTCCTAAGTTCCTTTAGGCTTCTTACAGGAAACAACCAAAGGGAAATGAACAGAGAAAGCCCTGAATATTAATTAGTGTCAGAATGTAATTATTCAAATTGATAAAGACAGAGAACCACATTAATGTTCTCTGAGACAATAAGAAACCCTGGCGCAAATGCTACCTATAGGTACAGCCCTCAAACACACTGTCAGAGCAACTTATTTTACATCTCTGGTAACTTCTGAATACCATTTGATGCTGCAGCCACTAAAGAGTTGCTTCTACTCTATCACAGTGCCTGAATCCATTGTAGTTCCTCTTCTCCCTTGCTACCAGTCTTTGCACAGAAGCCTTGGAAAACTGTCCTCAAGCTCCACCAGGTGTTATCAGCAGCTCTCCTCCTCAAAGCTTTAAGGCAGAGTGAGCTTTCCCTGCTTCTGTCTGGCTTGTACTTACTGAACCCGAAAGGAAGGCAGTGGAATTACTAGGTCTCAAACTGAATCACAGAATGCTTGTCTGGCTGAGAGCCAAACCATGCCTTCATTTGTCAAATGTTTAAGTTTTTATAACATAGAGCGCTTTCTTACAAGTTTTGTATTTAGCTAGAATTAGGCTGGCAAAAGCGTTTTTTCTCAGCACTAAAACTGGGTATTCCTTATATATGATTCTTGGTTGGTTACTTCCCTTTCACCTCCCTGCCCCCATGAACTAGAGCTTTTCTTGGGTTTGTTGCATAGTGGTGAAATTCTTGTGGAGTACTATCCTACATGGCTTATTCTGCCTGCGTTAGAGAAATGCTAACCTTCAAAAGAGTGTTCTCAGTAATCAGCATGGCAGGAGACTCTCTCAGTCTAATCACATTTTGTATTTATACGTTCTTCGTTTGCTTAAGTAGTTGTTAATTTGCCTTTCCTCCTCCTGTATGTTCCTGCTACTTGGCATTTATGCTAGAGAGAAAAGTTTGCAATGCCTGTTTGAAAATTTTGCTAGTAAGGTCACGGAGTCATTGCTATTCCACTCAACACCTTAAACATCAGAACTTGAAATGTAAGAAATTAAATATTTCCTTTTTTTTTTTT
>VXBN01005156.1:748177-770500 GCA_013397395.1 Sinosuthora webbiana | reverse complement strand
TTTTATTTTTTTTTTTTTTTTTTTTTTTTTTTTTTTTTTTTTTTTTTTTTTTTTTTTGCAAAGCATGCTTCAGGCCCATAGCTCTGACCATTGCCTTGAGAAGATGTGTCCTGTACTTGGCTATAGACCTTATATTTGGCAGATGGCAAAATCCAGCCAGGAAAGAAAGCTAATATTTGCTTATTTCTCTTTTCATCCTTCCATGCAATGTCAGTTTTTTCAAGGCATCAATCACTCCTCAAATTGTGAAAGATCAACAGATCAACTTTATGTTTCCTTGATGCAAGGATATATGATATTAATGCTAGGTTAGCTTGCCAAAAACAATGATTGACACAGAGACTCCCTAAGTTTTGCTAGTGGCAAAATCGCACAGTAAAGAAAAAGTACACAGCAAAAAACATTTGTAGGGCACAGATGGTTAGATTTGAGCATTTATCCCCAAATGATAAATGCAACCCTTCAGGATGCAGTATGCAATAATTAGTTAAAAGGTCTTTCAGAGTAAGTTCTCACAGATAAATAAGCAGTGAGAATAACAGGAGATTCAAAATGTAAAGGGCATTAATAAGACACACAAAATAGAGCCAGAACTAAAGTTCATTTAGCAAAATGTGTCCTGATCTATACATTTGCTGTTAGGCACTCCTTGTAAATATTTGTGATATTTTTATCATAGCAACAAATACCCAACAGGGAGTGAGAACATAATTATAGATGAAATTTTTCTGCCTTTAGGGGTAGGATGTTAACATCTAAAACAGCATTAAACATGGAAACTTGAACAGCAAAAAATTATAAATGATGTCATATTGATGCATATAACTGGCAACTCTGAGACCATAAAAATAGTCTTTATAGGA
Organism: Sinosuthora webbiana; assembly: GCA_013397395.1. NCBI lineage: Eukaryota > Metazoa > Chordata > Aves > Passeriformes > Sylviidae > Sinosuthora > Sinosuthora webbiana. The sequence continues at coordinate 769,637 of VXBN01005156.1, read as the reverse complement.
ACAACTGCTGGACAAATAATATCTCATCCTTAGCAAAATACTCAGCTTAAAGACTGTGAGTGAGACCATACACTAATAGAAGTCTGTAACACACTTGTAAAAGATAAAAGACTAAAAATAGCAAATGCAGTTCTCAAAATTGTGAAGTAAGGCAGTATTTTCAGAGCTTTTTTGAAAAGAAGAATTGTAATCTATGGCCCTCTCTTACAGTGATACTTCCACTGGAATTTGCTGGATCCTGAATTAAAGAAGCAGGATGCAGTTTGAAACATTCTACTTTTTCTTCTGCTCTTAATGTTCTTCAAGGAGTAGAAATAAATCCTAATACGTGACAATTGCCATAGCTTTCCTGAAACCAATGAAATTTTAATTTCCAGAGTTGTTGAGAATTTGACCAAAAGATTAACCAGGGAAAAACAGATTCATTGAACAATTGAGGAAGCAGCACACAAACCACTGTAAACAGATCAATAAGCAGAAAAAACTAGAATCAGGATTCTAAGAAAGAAGAACAAAGTATGCCTAGTACAGATTTATTTTATACAGGATAGGCATGGAAAAGGAAAGAAAATTTGGAAAACAAATTATTTCTGCTTTATGTTATTTACAAATCACTTATAAGTAATAATGCAATAGGAATTACAGCAACAGGACAATCATTCTTAGTCTCTTGTCTTTGGATACAGGAGAAGTGATTATTGGAAAAACTCTAGTGTGTGTGCTCCAGAAACCTCCTCCTTTCATGTAAACTGTGAACGTATTTTTGTAGAATGTAGCCATTATGAGCTTGCACACTGAACCACTTTTTTTTATATGTATCAGGGGCTGAGTGCATTACAGTAGCAGTGTATGTGCAACATCCACATTGTGGGAAAGCATACAGGAGGGATTACTCTAAAGATCAGATTTCTCCACTATATTTTCTTTCAAGCAAGTTTTTACATCACTTTTGAATGCTACAGCTAGAAATCAGTCTTATATCATTCTAAACAAGGGCTGATACAGTGTTTTATCTGCCTAACACTCATGGTCTCTATATAAGAATAAAAAAAATTACTGGTCATATTAATATCTGTGTGTCAGACTGTGTGCCTGAACACAGCTCACTTTCTGAAGGCAATACAACCCTGCTGTCTTATATAGGTTTTTCTCTGCTTTCCCAACAGCATACTGCTTCCCTGCCACCAGAGCAAGGTACTTATTTGTCCTGAATGGAAGCACGGCATTGCAAACAATTTACTTTGCTGTCTGGCAAAGAACAGCAAACAAAGTTGGGGTTTGGCAGATACTTACCCAAACACCATGTAAGGTCCTCATGGTTGATAATCAAATTTAAAAGTCACCAAAAACATATGGCCATTCACTTACAACCTGGCCACCTTTTGGTCTAAAAAACCTAATAGGTATTATAAACATAGAGAAGGAAAGTGCCAGAATGCAACTGAAGGCAGTAGGGAAAATTCATGGGAATTATCACAGATGAGTTCCAACCTGCCAGCTGGCTATTGAAACTTCCCTGACTATATGCTGAATATGTTCAGACTTAGCTTTATACCCAAGTCTTTGGACTGCATTCTCTATGACTTGCTGCTCATAATGTATCTCTGGGCATTTCAGTGTGGGACCTCAAGGAACAAAGGAGCCAGCTGACTCGGTACATGGAAGCACTATTCTTTGAGGGTTTTTTTAAACTTAAGTGATAGAATTGGTTGCCTATTTCCAGAAGGGGAACAAAATCAGAACAAAATGTGGTTGTGTTGCATCAGTCTCAAGTCAGAGTGAACACATCACCACTTGCTACTACTTTGATAGATTACACCAAATCCCAAAAGAAAACCAGAGCTGTTGCCAATCCAAACAAACATTCATTTGAAGGCAGAAGAGAGCACAAACTTTCACCAGTGTTCCTTGTGTCCTCTCCACAGGACACGCAAACTGGCTAACCAGCATAGCAGAGCATGGCTGAAATGTGCGTACTGAAGGATTTTACACTTTCCTTCCCTAAAACTAGGAACTTCTGCATTTCTAAGCTTCTGAGCTCACTGATTTTTTGCTCCTGCTCTCCAGCAGCTGAATTTCTGTTCTATTACATGAGACTACTCCTCCCGAGAACACACACCTTGAAGTTTTCCAAGCTTTTGCAAGAACAAGTCCAGCAGCATTCCACCCAGGAAACAAAACGTTCTTCCTAACTCATTTCTGAAATTTTACAAGCTTGATTTTTCCATTATGCATTCCCGTCATTAATGCATGCTGTCTCGGAAAGCCTTCCTTGCAATTGATTAGGCTAGATTCAATGCTATCATTTGTTTTACACTTGGACATTGAGCCTGCAACTTGCTGTGTCTCCTTTTGTCCCGCTGGGTTTTCTACCTTTTGCTTACAGAGCCTGAAGGACATTGCTGATCTTTACCTTATATCTGTATAGACAGCCAGCAACAGTTTTGCATCAGAGTGGCCACAGGAGTCAACTTGCTGATGACTTGTTTCGTATTAAAACCTCTTTACACAGCTTCTGCACACTCAAAGGCCTGCAGAAAATCCTGCTGGAAGAATTATGTCCCATATAATGACATTTCATTAGCCTGTGCTAGTCTCCTGTGCTACATACCTTATGGGTAATAGGATGAGGTTATATTCATAACAGGCTGAAATAGGTACTCGCTCCTGGTATGAATTAGAGAAGCACACAAAATTCAGGAGCAGCAGAGCTGATTGCAAGCAAAGCCTGATGGCTCCAACCACTTCCAGCAGAGAATATCAAGGGAAGAGCATATTGATACCTCCCTCATACATCCTTGTTTTCCAAGCTTATAAAGCTTGTCAGATTTGGGGCTATATGGCTTATGGGTTATAGCCCTTCATATTATTGAACCACGTTGTTGTTGAAAAGTCACTTTTACTGAGTGTAATACAGAGCTTGGGATCACTCTCATCACTGTATCTTGCTCAGAGTTTTAGTCAAATTATTTTCTTGTAAAAAATTGTCACATGTGGACAGTACATAAATTTGCATTATTGCCAAGTTGTTCACCTTTAGCTGGATGAAAACTACTAGAAAACTATTTTGTCCTCACTGTGACCTATGTATCCTGAAACTGCACACAGTCTAAAATGAGACCTGAAATATTCATGTTTCATTTAAATTATGCAAAATAATCTACAGCAACCATAAAATCTTATGAATCTGAGAGACATTTTCATTTACATGAGGGCAGGAGATGAGTGGGTGCTTTGTCCTTAAAAAAAAAAAAAAGAAGAAGAAGAAAAAAAGACAGAAAAAAGAAGGAATTGCTCCAAAAGTGGAACATGAGAAAATTTTAATTTAAATGCTATAAAGGAAAGCTACACTTTGCAGGTACTTATAGCAGAGTTTTCAGCAGGGTTTATGCGCACACTCCTGAATGCCAACATAGATTTTCAGGTGAACAACCATGCTGCTCCTTAGAAGTTACATTAGTTTCTCCTCTGTGCTTACACAGTGGAATTGTTCTTGAGAGACTGGCTACTGAACCAAATACTTTGCACTTAGAACTTCAGTGCTACCTACATTATGCTTCTAAAGAAGAATCTTCAGCATTCTTGGGGAGCTGTTTGTCTCATGACACATCTGCAGCTGCATATCACAGCTTAATCTCTTGTAGTAACAGCATTTGGACTCTTCTCAAAATGGAAAAGGACACAAAAAAGAAGAGGAAGGACCTTCCAGGACATCTAAATGTTGCCTTTTGCCATCATGTTCACAACAGTCTCTGAAGGGGGAGGTGCTGGGCAGAATGGGTAAGTAAAAATACCACTGAATTTGGATTATGCCTGACCTTGGTTGGATCAGCTGTTTTCTGGAGACTCAACAAAAATTTAGTCCTAATTTATTTGGCACTTTGAGAATTTTTTTTCTTAAAGACTGGTAGCAAAAATGATCAATCTTAGGATAAAATGTCCTCATATATCAGCATAAACTCTACTTAGCAACAACTAAAAACTGAATGTTATCAACGTTCTTCTCATCTCAGTTCCAAAACACAGCATTGTACCAGGTACTTGGAAGAAAATTAACCCTATCCCACTCATAAGGGCATGAAGACAGAAACTTAAGTCTAAAATGCCACAGCATACCTCTCAAGCTAAGTCGCCAATTTTACCTGCAAATCAGCAGCAGATAGAATGAGAAATTTTGTAGCTGATTCATATGATTCCAGAACTTAATGTTGATATATTATTTTATCATCTCCCCTTTGCATTAGTATCATGATGTAAAATGAAATTCACATCATTTACTACAAAAAACTTTAAAATCAGGCCTCTTTAGTAGCCCAGAGAGCTGCATCTTTGAAGGACTGAATCCACCAAAATATGTTTGAAAAGTCTAAGATAAGGCAAACTATGGCACAACCTTTCATGCTGAATAGAAGCAAGGGAACAGGAAAATGGGGTTGGTCTCTAACTGTGTGGAACAGGATAATGAGGTGAGAAACATCTATTTTGTATGAAACAAAATGAGCATAACTGCAGGCAAAAAGCTGTAGTCCATTAAATAATACTGTGTTTGTCTGGAATTGTAACAAAACAAGATTAAAAAGTAAAATCATGTAGTTATCTGGTTAGTTTCTGTGGGAAATGGGAAGTCACAGGAGCAGTCTTTCTACTTGTAGGTAGCTAGGGATTTCTGGGAAATATAAACAACTGGTTAAATGAGAAAAATTGCAGAGCAATTAAGGACAGAGAAGAGCACAAATCATGCAAATCAAGGCTCTCTGCTGAAAAGTTTCCTTGAATGTGAGACAAGGAGACGTGAAGAACAGCATACTTAGGATTCAAGAGAGAGGGAAAATACCCACACAAGAATTCAGCCAAGACATAAAGGTTAACAACTCTACTTTGCAATGAGTATTGTGAGACATAAATCATCTGGTGCATTGTGTCATGTTGCAGGAGAAACACCTACATTTATAGCAGCCTTTTCTTTATAAGTTTAGTTGGAAGCTGTCTGAGAGCATAGAAAAGAGAACTGCATGACAAATATATTTTTAATATAAACTGTGCTTTTTTATAACTAACAGAATTCATCAAAGTAACTGTTCTTTCCATACCTGTTTTCCTTAAGTTACTACATACAAATGACGCTGTGAGGACTTTTCCTCTCTCAACTGCTGTCTAACCTCCCCGGGATCTCTGCTAGAAATTACTGGAGATTGTGATTGTAGTCAGTCCAACAAAATCCCACATTCCCTATGAAAGGACTTAATGAATCACCTGTCTTGAGATGAAGTGAAATTTCTAGATTGTATTTAGACCGGGAGGTTTCCTTAATTAAAAAAAAAAAAAAGGGCTAATACATTGTCACTCGAAGATGCTTTCATTTGAAAGCAAATTGCCATGGTGACATTTTTCTGTCTTTCCTCCAGAAAAAAAAAGAAAAAGCTTTGAATCAACTTTTCCCAGAAAAATTTCACTGAGGAAAGTATTATTTCTTGGCTTGGGTAACTACCATTGAATGCTGTGAAAGAGCAGTGATTCACAAATCTGCGCTGGACACTGTGCAGATGATGTCACTACACTACCATGCCTGTGATTCAGTCACCAGGCAAAACACATAGGCAAGAGGATCTCAAGAGACTGTAGAATGACCCACAGAAGAGACTTTATTTGTTATCCTCACCTGGGAGCTGGGGAACAGAAAATATTACATAATTTTCTCCTTGGCGACAATCATGAAAACTGTATTTTTCATAAGTTTTGAAGGGCTGTTTCATGGTTTTCCCCTTGTTTCCACTACCATCTGGAAAACTTCAAGACAGAACACATCTTCATTCAGGTTTGTAAAAATTGTATGATTCCAGCTTTGGCCAGGGATGTCAGAGGACTGAAGTAATTGGAACACGGACAGGAGAAAAATCCTGCTTGCATTAATGGCTCTTAGAATCAGTGAAGCAAGACACCAGATGAAACACACATCTCCTCACTCTTTTTTAATTTTGTTCTCACTTCTATGTTAGTTTAGTGGTTTATACTAAACAAACATGTCAGGGGAAAACTTTCAGCAATCTCCTTAATGCTGACCTTCTAGAACCACTGAAGAACATCACAGCTCACAGACTTGCACTGAACAGGAGCTTCTTCTGTGCCTTGGGTAAGGGGTTATTCGTGAGCCTATAGAATAATACCTTCTTTGACTGCTTCCCTGTCAAGTTCCCAAAGACCAGCTACTTTATAACTTTTTGTTTATGGTCTCTTTTCTTCAGGTGTATGACAATAACTCATAAAGTGGCCAACAGACAGAGATTCTGTTACTCAGTCATTTTGGTAATGGAAAGCTGATCTGATTTCTGGGAAACTGACTGTGAATGTGGGTTCCTAAATTTCTGGTAATGTTGTAAGTACCGGTCCATTCTGCAGAGAGTGATGCCTCTTTGAGCAGACCTCTGGAAGCTGTTCTGACACTTCTGACATTACCCGAATGCAGAATGTGCTTAAGTTAGCTTTTGTGCAGTAGTTTTTAAGACTATTTTATATAAACAATCTCTGTTAAAAACAAGTAAAAAGATAGCTCATCTAGAAAAGCATCATAGAGTTCAAGTCCTTGATGATTATTAAAGATTTAAAGGAAAAAAATCTGTACAAAACAATCACAGAGTGCATAACAACATATTTATTCTTAGTGGTTCAGCTTTTTTCCTAACAGTAGATTATTCTATTATGATTTATATTTTCAACTTATCTGCACTTTTAGTTCTTTTAAGGGGCACAACATAGATGTTACACCTATATGTTACACCCAGCTGTATGTTACACCAGTTTTTAGATAGTAAGCCTTAATGAGAAGGATATTGTGTTTTTGTTTGTACATTCAAAGCTACATCATTCACTGTGTATAAATATAAGAAACAGCATAAAATTATTAATTTAAGAGATGATAAAGCAACAGCAAAAATACCAAACTTACATATACCTTTAAAATGGGTAGTGGTACAGTTGTATTTAAAAATGTTCCTCAGCTTTGGAAGCAAACAGAATTGCTTCCAGAACACGAGACTTCTTTGAAGTTATCGTGAAGGATGAAGGCATTTAAATAGGTGAGTCATAACAGAGGAAACATTACTAAGACCAGAGGGCAAAACAAACTTCTTTTCTGATAGTCACACAATCCTGTGTCTACATTTTGCTACAAGAGTAATGGTTTTTTATATCCTTTTAAAAGCTGCTGAGGAAATCCTGTAGTCAAAACAACACTGGCTAAACGTATATTTGAAATGCTCAGTGTAAATGAGCTTGTCAGGTATTTGATTTTTTCACAGCCTTAGAAGAGTAAATAACGTTGTGTTATTTACATAATTACTACTGGCAGTCATTGTGGAAGAACTGGCATACTCAAGACAGTGACTCATGACCTGCTTCCAACTTTCCATAGCCTTCACTGGTGACACTGGAGTTCCAGATTTTTCTCCAAAATCAGGACGTCTTTATTTTCTTGTTTTTAATAAAAGGTAAGACTGATGCAACCACTCTGGCGCTCCCCATGAAAGCATACAAGACTATTGGGTAATCAATAATTAACGCAAATTTGAGATGATTAATTGGTTCTGTGACTTCTGCAAGAAAAACAACTGGAAAGCCAGCAGAAAAGATGAGAAAGACTGAGCATAGGACTAACTAACATAAGAATCACCAACCAACAGAAGAATTAATATGAATAAGAGAATTCATTTCCTTGTAGCCAATGAACATTAATGCCTTTGTTTGATAAAATTTTATAAATAGTGAAGAGTTTTGATGGTATTTGTGCTGGGCTTGTGGAGGTGCCATCCAGACTCCATTTCTGGGCAGAACTGTAAATAAGTCAGATACCTCAGCTCTGTGTGTGGATCTGCCTCTTGCACAAACTCTTTTGGGACAACACCAAATGCTAATAGCTTTGGGGTTATAAAAAGCTCACATGGCCACACTGCCTACGGGAAATGCAACTGCTACTGAATCATCTAGGAGGTGTGTGGGGAGCGCTGAAGAGTGCTAGCCAGGCTGTACACTTAAAAGGATTTCCCCCTTGTACTAAACACTCTTGAGGATCAGAGGTTTTGGCCTCACATGTGAAATATCAGCCAGACACAGGGATTAGGTCCAAGCAGAAAAGTTGGCTAGAACTTACTGTACCACAAATCAACTGAAAAATATGAATGTGAAAGAAAACCCCAGATCTATTTACAATGTAATTCTGGTACAACTGAACAACAAGGAGTGGAAAAACCAATGCAAAAATTATAGTGTAAGGATTTCATCTAAAATATTGCAGATGTTTCCAAGCCTTAAATTTGCTCTATTGCCTACTTTTCATGTTGGGTTGCAAAATAACATTCAAAGCTTTGCTGAAATTTCCAAAAATGTCATGGTGTTTCAGTGATCCTTACCTGACTCTGCAGCCAGCTCAATGCTCCAGCAGAGTTCTGTGTTGGCCGTGCCATCCCCAGCATCCTGCCTCCTGGATCATTACTCAGAAGAGAAGCATAGCATCTGGATCAAGGAACTACATTTTGGGACCTACATGTGGGAGAAAAAAATGTAAGTATAAAGCCACAATAGATTTCTGAGTGGCTTTCAGCTCATCCATTAAGATCATTCAAAGATCATCTTTGTATTCATAGCAAGACCTTGAAGAGATACAACAGGAAATGAAAGCATGTTGACAGAAGAGTTTATTTGGACATTAATATTAGTATTTTTTATGAAAGCAGTCCCAACATAATCTGCAAGAAAATGAAGTTGTGAAGGAGGCTCCCTACAGAAGTTGTAGAAGCTCCATCCTCAGAAGTAGTGAAAAATCAGCCAAACCTGGAGCCACCTGCTGTGATGCCAAAGTTAGCCCAGCTTTAGATGTAGAACCTCCCAGGTGGGAAGCTTGAGGAAGGGTCCTGTATGTGCCTCTTCCAAATGTGACCTATACAATGAAATTAGGCCTTGAATTAAAAGAAATGTGGTGGAGGATGGAAAAACGAAAACACACACAGATGTGTGATTGCATAAGCACTGTCTTCTTAGAAAATGAGGCATGGAGAATTTCAGAGATATGGGCTGAGAACATAGTCTTGTTTCTGTAATATGTAAAGGAACTATTGCCAGTTTTATAGCCCTTCAGCAGCTGGGTCTCAAACAAAAAGACTCAGTTTCAGTTACCTTTATTTTGATCGAAATGAACTTGTTGGATCTGGAATTTTCTCCACTGAATTATTTACTCAGGCTAGTGATTTTCTGTTAAGTCCCCTTAAGACTAATTCACTCATTTCCAAAAACAAATTAGCAGAAAATATGCATTTCTTTTGTATAAAGAAAGTATTTATAAGTATTTAATTAAAGCTGTGCTTTTTGGTAGTTTTAAGTAGCTTTCAAGTTTGGCAGCCTAGAAAACCTGCATAAACTTGGCCAAGTCCTGAGTGGCTTATTCTATTTACATAATTGCAGAAGAGATTTTTTGGCATTGTGTAGGTGGTCTCCAGCAGTCTCTTCACTGACATACTCCATCTCAGAGCTTCCAAGGCAAGCAGAACTTTGTGTGTGTGTGTACATATATATAAAACAGGCTTTCTACAGGAACAGTGTTGTGAAGGCTTAGGAACAGAAATCAGTGATGCTGCTGGTGCATAGCAGTGGAATTTGAGTAGTATGACTGGATGGAGAACACAGCAAAGAATTAAGACATGGTGGAGGTGAAAGAAAAGAAAATGAGGGTAGGAGAAGTAGAAGGATTTATGATCACTACAGCATATTCTACCCAAGAACTTCAAACTCAATCCCATGTTCACTGCCTTCCTATGAATTCATAATTATAAAAAGGTATTAAATCTTTGATAAGAGTATGATGTAATGATTTTCTTTTTCTCATACAGCATTTGTGAACCAAATGGATTGTTTTCACTGAGTGGACCAAGCTCCTGGAAAAAAAAAACATACCAAAACCAAACCCCTGTATAAACAGCTTTGTTTGAAAAAAAAAGGATGTGTAGAAAAGGAGACACAAGATCACAGAAAGAAAACCTGGGTTCAATGACAAAGGCAGCTGGATGCAGCCCTGAGTCTTCTCCTTGCCTTCATCTCACCATCTTCCTGTGATTTGGGTAAGCTCCTTAACACAGATTTTTCACAAGTAGCAATAATTTTCTGAGTTCTCTCTTACAAGAAATCCTCCCTTTTAGTTGCTTTGCATATCTGCCCCTAGGATGGGATGCTTCATGCTCCCCAAGCAAATATTTCTAGTTGCTGTAGTCAGCTAGCTCAGATGCTAGCTCAGGTTCCTCCAGGGTAGATGTTAGAGCTTGAAGAAAAATGTGCCCTTGCAGAGCTTAGTTGAAAATGACTGCGAGCCCTCACAGCTGCACCAGAACACATTGGGGGCTAATGTGAACATAGACAATCCTAGAGAATGCTAAACAATCACTTAAAAACAAAAATTCATCCCCAGGTATTACACACTGGGCCCAAAATATTTAGATTCTTCCAATAGTTTTGCATTTGTAGAGTGAAACTCATCTTTTCTTATCCTTTTCTGAGAAAATTAACTGATCTATGATCAAGAAGAAAATGGATAATATACTGGTAAGGGGCATATAAACATACACACACACACATCTATATATATTCTAGCCAGTGTAAAATCCTATTTCTTGTGCCCATATAAGTAATTATTATAAGATAGTGTAGCTAAGGCTGTAGATCTTTTTTTATTCAATAAAAATTATTGAAAATTAATAAAATGAGTGAAAGAAAGCTATAAGCACTGAGGCAGCATATGTGAACCCCAGTCTGATGACTTTGGCCATCACCAGCATCCAGTATTGGTCACTGCAGGACAGGTTTACCCTTGGAATCCCCAGGCTGAGAACAGGCACCAGTGCAATCCCAGGTGGGCTCCCAATGCCACCCTTCTCTCACCCCCTCGGCTGCCCAGCCTTTCCTGAGTACAACCAATCATAGTATCCGCATTAATCAAACCTCAGGAAGTGAAACAACAATTGACCTATTTACCCTCCCAAGAAGCAGCATAAAGAAAAACTCTAGGAGCTACACAATTGCCAAAGTACACTGCCAGGGAAACAAACTGCACTCCTTGTTTTTCTGCCAAAGTTTACAATACTTCAGCCTTTGAGAGCCACTGTGACTCGCACTCCTGTGGCCTTACAAGCATGCTACACACCCTTTGTTCTAACAGGTATGCCTCTTCTCTCTCTATTATTTTCACAGATTTCAGCCTGAGGCAGCTTGACTGTGTGGCTTATACTAACAGATAAAATTTGTTATTTTTCAGCAAGTGTGCTCATGTTGATAGCTTTTCCTCTTACAAGTAGGTTGGTGGCAGTAACCAGCTGCAGCTTTCAGAAGTCAGGCACATGGATTTCCATAGAGTCTCTGCAAAGCCTCTCCTTAGTTCTGGAAGGGCAGGTAAGGGTCCCACTTCCCTTACAAGACAGACAGCAGTTTTGTCACTTGGCAGAATATATGCAGGCCCCACTGGTAGAAGTGCCATAATTCTTAATTAGTCAATGCAGCACCAAAAGAGGCCGCAAGAATTCGTGCCTGACTTTCTATCATGTTGCTTATCAACCAAAAAGAACCAATGTTAATAGTATGTTAACAACATGTTGACAGTTAAAAGGAGTTTTAAGGTCTGTGAAGTAAACCTTGTCACCGTTCTTATTCTTTTACAAAAAATGGGTCTTCTACTGTATATGTTGTTCACAAGATTTTTAGCTCAACAACTGCATTGTCCAATTTTTGTCTTCACAAACACAGTCTATGGCAGAGGGTGACGTGACACAACACAGTCAGTGAGATCAGGTCCTTTCTCCAGCAGAGACAGTAAAGTTTCCCACACTGCCCTTATTTATAGCTTAAACTCTAGGGAAGAAAATTACCAACACTTGACATTCACAGCCTTCTGGCAGAGACTGCAGCCAGGGAAAGGTGCAGTGGGAATCATTTCTGACTAGAAGTTTAGAATAGGATGGTCCCTCTGCTCAAAAATAAATTGCAGGCAGTAAATTATCTTAACTTATATTTTTACTTACAAAAATATATCCTAATATATTTGATAAATTTCAGTCATGAGTGGGCTGGATTAGCAACTTTGGTATAAGACATTTTTAACTACTGCAGAGCACAACCCTTTTAGTCTGCATGTGTCTTTATTCTTTTAAAAGCAGTTCCTCAGTGGGCAAAAAAACCCCATCCACCATTTCTTAGTAATTCTTAAGAATTGACATTAGAGTTAATTGGTAAACTATTAAACTGTTCAGTTGTAATGTATAGCAGCTGTATCAACAATGTCTGAATGATCCCCCTATGCTGCTACTAAGGAAATACCTCATCTGTTATGGCATGAAATAATGCATGATAATTTGTAACGATGCAAGTATCTGGTTACCTGCTTACAATAACTTACCAGCAGGGACAACAGCTTAATTATATAGTACATCTCCTGATGGCTTCCAAATATTTCTGCTATTCCTCACTAATTTCTAAGGGAAATAATAAATAAATAAATAGGAATCAGTTTCCTTATTTTACAGTAGTACTTTAATTTATGAATGGAAGACAGAAAGCTTTTGTTAGCTACCAAGGTGCCTAAATTTTTTTGTGTTCTCATCATGATATAAAAATCTAGCCCTAGCCACCCATAAATCCTGATGGATGATGGAGAACAGGCCCCAGATCAGTTAAAAGATGTGGAGGAAAGACCAGACTTCTCAGAGAGTTGTGCAGAATATTATCTCAAAGGTGACAGCCCTGGTCAAGTGGGATCTCTGTTTACACTGATAAAGAACAGGCAGCTTGGATGAAATATCTTTCTCTTCTGGTGCTGCCTTCAGGTTCATTATGATCACAGGACCACAGGACCCATCTTCAGAACAGCACTGGACCAGCAAGAACAGTGTGCAGGAACCTTCTCTGTTTGGCACAGAGGCAGTAAAAAGGTAAATTCATATGGGATCAATGATATGAAACCAGAAGTCCTTTCCTCTGTGAAAGAATAATCTGTCTGTGTAGGTACCAGGGGACTCCAACATGGTTCTGTCCCATTAAACATCAGCTCAAAAAGGAATTCTGAGCATACATTCCCAAGAGGAACTATTAATAGTGCTTTCCACTAGAGTTTGCTCTTTGTAGAGACAAACTCTTGTCACCTTGTTGGTTAATATGTCAGCATTCATTCTTGGAATGAATTTCTGTTCTATCAAAACCTGTAAAATGGGAATCAGACACCTCAGCTGAGTGAGAAAATGTCTTTAAATTTTGTAGCTGCTTATAGAAAATGAGATTTTGCTTCATACACATTTCTCTGAGAAATCAGTAGCTGATAATAAGTAACTGAGAGTAGGGATTTCCTCCCTCCATTTCTAAGCAGTTACTTTTAAAATACTTTTGAAAATTAGAAAAATTTTAGCATGCATGGAGAGCAAATGGACATGTTTGGGATGTTCTTGTTTTGCCTAGCACTATAATTTGGTGTAGAGAATTGGCAACGTATTATAATAATGACAATTGGCATTGAATTACAGTTCTGTAGTTAAAATAACCTTTAAAGTCACTATCTTCCATTACGAGTGTTTAAGCACACTGAAAAGCCTCAAAAAAAAAAACCCAAAAAACCAAAAACAAACACACACACACACAAAAAAAACCACACACCAACCACAAAGAAACAAACCCACAGGAATGCATGAACATTCAGTCTCCTGGGTTTTAGTTCCTAGTCATGGTGAAGTGTCAAAATAGAGAGTATAGCAACAAGACTGAGTCATGTAAAAAAGCAAGAGGAATACAATTTGTACTTTTGTGCAGACTAACAAGTTTGTTCCAAAAACTGAGTATGGGCTGCTGTGCTTCCCTGATCCCTGCAAGCAGCAGCACTGTGCTGGCCTGCAGAGCAGAGACCCACTCTGGGTCACAAACCCCATTGTTTGGATAGAAGGGGATGTCTCAGTCAGCTGTTCCAGACTGCCTTTCTCCCTGCTGTGCTGGCTGCACAAGCTTAACTCTCTGAGCGCAGAAAAGAGAAACATTGTTCTGGCAGAACTCTGACCCTGACACTGGCATGTGTCATGGGCAGTATCACTGTCCATGGCGTGAAAGACACTGCAAGCTGAGGATGAACTTTTCATAAAGTTTTCATAAGAAAAAATCTAGCATTATATTACACATACTGCCCAACTACTCCACATCAGCCTGTACCTCTGTCTCCTGTGACCCCTCTCTATTTTCAGTGAACTCTTAGGCAGATTGAGAATGGATCTGACCATAATCTTATTTTTCCGAGAGAGTTCAAACATTCATAATGACAGCAAGATATAATGTATTCATAATGACATCACAGAATTGTTTAGGTTGGAAAAGACCTTTAAGATCATTGAGTCCAGCCATTAACCTGAGCAACACACCTATATGTCCTTTAAAGATCTTCTGTGTTGGTAACTCTACCACCTCCTTGGACATCCTGTTCCAATGCTGGAGCACTCTTTTAGTGAAGAAACTTTTTGTATTATGCAATCTGAACCTTCCCTGGCATGACTTGAGGCTATTTCATCTTGTCTTATCACTTGTTACCTGGGGAAAAAAATCAATCTCCACCTGGCTAAAACCTCATTTCAGGGACTTACAGAGAGTGATAGGGTCATGGCCAAGCCTCCTTTTCTCAAGGCAAAACACCCCCAGCTCCCTCAGCCGCTCCTTACAGGACTTGTGCTCCAGACTCTTCCCCAACTCCATTGCCCTTCTCTGGAAATGCTGCAGCCCCTCAACATCTTTCTTTTATTGAGGAGCCCAGAACTGGACACAGCACTTGGGTTGTGGCCTCAGCAGTGCTGAGTACAGGGGGACAATCCCTGCCCTGCTCCTGCTGGCCACACTATTGCTGATCCAGGCCAGGATGCCACTGGCCTTCTTGGCCACTTAGACACAGCTGGGTCATGTTCAGCTGCTGCCAACCAGGACCCCCAGGTCCTTTTCCACAGGGCAGCTTTCCAGCCACTCTACCCCAAGTCTCTAGTGTTGCATGGGGTTGAGCTTTGGCACTTGGCCTTGTTCAACCAAACAAGGTTGAACAGTTGTCCTTGGTCCCTCGATCCAGCCTGTCCAGACCTCCGCAGAGCCTTCTTACCCTCCAGGAGGTCAGCACTCCCACCCAACTTGTCATCTGCAAACTGAGGGTGCACTTGACACCTTCATCCAGATCGTTGATAAACATACTGAACAGGGTTGGCCCCAGCACTGAGGCCTGAAGAACACCACTGGTGATTGGCTGCCAGCTGTATTTAATTCCATTCACCACCACTCTGGGCTTGGGTAACCAGCCAGTTTTTCACCCAGAAAAGAGTACACCAGCCCAAACCATGACCATCCAGTTTCTCCAGAAGAATGTTGTGGAAGGGAATCAGATAAGACA
Source organism: Sinosuthora webbiana (assembly GCA_013397395.1). Taxonomy (NCBI): domain Eukaryota; kingdom Metazoa; phylum Chordata; class Aves; order Passeriformes; family Sylviidae; genus Sinosuthora; species Sinosuthora webbiana. The sequence continues at coordinate 754,213 of VXBN01005156.1, read as the reverse complement.
AGCAGGACTTGCCTTATGCCATTGCTGACTGGGCCTGATCCTCTGGTTGTCCAGTATTTGATACAGGCCAGCCAGCACTTAAGATGATCTGCTCCGTGACCTTCCCCAGCAGCACAGCCAGGCTGACAGGTCTGGTCCCATTGCTGATGCATTCACAGAAAGTTTTTTTGTGTCTTCTAGGGCAGTAGCCAGATTAAGCTGCAGTTCGGCTTTGGCCCTCCTAATTTTCTTCATGCTTAACCTCCTCTTTGCTCATGTTGTGTTTGCTGGTGTAGAGGCACTTCCATTGAGCTGTTGATTCCAACACCTCCTTGGGGAGAGAAACTCTAATTCCTGCATGACCATTCTCACATGCTTCCATGGTTTCTAAAACATCACTGACCCTCGTGTCTTCGTTGCCATATGGATCTCCATCCCCTACCTCCAGTGGCAGACAGGAGGAACTTGCTAGCACAAAGTCACGCAAAAACTGGTGGGCTACCTTCAAGTTTACCTCTAGTGAGACTGGTTTTACCTCTTTCCCCATTTTAGTTTAAACTTGTTTTGATAAGCCCTGCTCACTTCTGTGTGAAGATCCTTTTCCTCCTTTGGGACAGGTCTACCCCATCCATTGCCAGCAGGTCTGGTGTTGAGTAGACCAAGTCATGATCAAAATCTCTAAATTCTGTGGGTGACACAAGGCTTGGAGCCAAGTATTGGTCTGCTGGATTGTACCATTCCTTCCCTGCAACTGGATGGATAGAGCAACAGTTGTGCTCCTGATCCCTTAACAGCCATCCCAAGACTCCCCTGAAGTCTCTTAATTGCCCTTGAACTTCTTGTTGCCACTTCATCACTGCCTACCTGAAAAAACAGAAAATAGATAATAACCCAAGGGTTGTGCCACAGGAGGACACTTTCACCTCACAATCTTTAAGCCAGGCCCCAGAAAGGATGCAGATTTCCTGAAGAAGCCTTTCTGGTCTGCATATGGGGCTTTCTGTCCCCTTCAGACAGGATCTTCCATGACATCCACCTGTCTTTTTTCTCTTTATGGAAGCAGTTTTGACACAGGCTGAATTAACTTCAGTGGCACCTCCAAGCCAGAGGGTCCATCCTCCTCATTATTGTTCCATTCCAGTTGCAAAGCCTCCCACTCGTGCCAGGCCACCTGGGGCGCTGGAGCAGTCACAGGTGAGACGTGCAGGAGCCTGTCAACATTCCTCCATCCCTTAAGTCACTGTGCTCCGCCAGGCAGAGAGGACCAGGAATCCCCTGTGTCATGCAGGGCCATTCTTGGGGTGCAATTCCAGCTGTTTGTCTCTCTCACACCCCTGGATATTCTCGTTCCCAGAGCTCTGGCACAGGGTGTAATTCCAGCAGTTTGTCTCTCTCACACCCTCGGATATCCCCATTGCCAGAGCACTGGTCCCTGTACCAGGGGTTGCCCACTTCTCCCTCTGGTGTGGGTACAGGGCAGGGCACAGCTATAAAGTCACACTCTGAGCTTAGAACAGTGCAGTAGACTCCCAAATTTAACACCTCTATTAAGCTATAAAAATTGTTTGTTTAGACTGTGTTGACCTATAATTATCTCCTTCCAAGATACATATATAACCAAGTGACACCTTTCCATTTAACTGGTACATGTCAAACAAATGTGTAACTCTAAATAGAAATAAACACAATCCCAAGAAACAAAGGAAGCACTGCAGTGCATACTGCTTGGAAAGTATAGCCAAACATGTTGTGAAAATTATCATCAGTAGTTTGTTCCACAGTATAAGACTCTCTTAAAAGAAAGGTGCCCAAAAATATCTTCTTTACACAGATGGAATTGCAAGATAGTGGTTGTGCACAGGAAGGAGAACTTCCTATTAGACTTACACGGATATAATTTCGCAGGTTTTGACAATACAATCTGTGACAAGTCTCTGTCCCCTGCATCTTTTCCCTCTTTTCCTACCTAAATGAATCTATGATTCTATGACTAGGCAGAAAGCGTTATTTTTAACAAGAGTCATCAGGGCGTATGTTTACTCTTGTTTACTACTGATTAAAACCTCCCTATTACACTGTAACCTCCCTGTGTACACTATTACTATCATCTACAGAAACTCTGTCACTGTTTCCAGTAGGATTCCACTGACTGCAGATTTTCTGTTCTCTGCCTGCATTTAATACTCTTTCAAATGTACACACTAAGAAGTAAATAACTTTTCTCCCAGTTCTTTTGCCTCTGTCCTCACTAGGTTAACCAGGCTCTGAGCAGTAGCTTTGTTTTCTCCTCATTTTTTGCTCAGTGCATTTGTTAGCAAACAATTACAAATTTTCAGGCTAGCACCATTTTTCTCTATTCGCTGATTTCTCCAACACAGCAGAAAGAGAGAAACAGGTGCCAAGTGCAAGGTTAAATACAATACTAAAACTATGCTTTTCATACGAAATCTTATTAGACAGTTTTTAAAAGCATTTACTAATTTGAAGCTAAGCTCTAAGTTCCCTCATCTTTTTAATACAATGAAGAAAAAAAGAAAAACAAGAGGATGTCAAAAGTCGTGAAATACTCACAAGTCTCGGAGTGCTGAGCAGCAAGTCGACATGACACAGAAGTTAGGATAAGGTTTGCACAAATGACAGCAGCAAATGCTCCACCCCCTCCTCCATTCTGTTTTACTTTCAGTTGTTATATAAATAAATTTGTACCTAATAAGGTGGAAACTATTCTCGGGACAAAGAGCAGACCGCAGGGATTTCCTACTGCCACTTCCGAGCAACTTTGAAACTTGGGGAAACAAAACCTAAGCAAAACAACACAAAAAAAAAAAAAAAAAAAGCCTGTGGAGAAATACATATGCCTACTATTTAGAAGGCAGGCAAGTGACTGCCAAAGGAAAGGCAGCTGACTGATTGCTATCTGAAGCATGGACCTTCCTGGACATTCCTGTTTAGCATTCCCTAAAGGGAAGAAGGCTCATGGTTTGCGCCCTTGTTGCTGCACCCTGTAGCTTAACCTCCAGGCCAGGGTTCGGCAGAGTTGCCACGCTTGGAAGCAGACGCTGTAACTTTGTGCCGTGACTCCTCCTCCTCTTTTGCAACCCGAACAGTTTTTACTGGGGCAGCTGCCTTAGGAGGGAAAATGCAGTGGCCTTTCAGGACAACACCAAGGAGCCATGGAAGAAGGTTGTGAGGACAGAAAAGAGTTTCTCCAAAGGTCTTCTCCATCTGGCTTGCTGTGGAACAAGGCAGAGAGGTGGCATAGGCCTGCAGAAGAAGATCCTTATAAAGGATCTGAAGGAGCTGAAAAGAATAATCTGCAAATTGCATTGAAATCCAAAGTTGTGGATTTTTAGCTGTTAGGAAAAGTGGGGGTTTAGTGTCTGTAATAATCATCTGCAATGGCAGCTGTAATCCTGAAGTCGTCATCATAAAAAAACTTTTGTTCCTTGAGATAAACTTGAATGTGTTGAAGATGAGGCTTAGCGGCTCCCCAAGAGTACTGTCAGGTTTCCAGGAACCATCACTTACCTATGTAAGGTTCATGCATTTGAGAGGCAACAGTAAAAATAGTACTTGATCTCTGTGCACTCTTCTTTATATCCTCAGCTGTGCTGTTCTGGGTGCTGGTTGTTATTCTGTGCACATCACACTGAGACGTGGTAAAAATATTCTGCAGCTAAATAACAGGGGTTTAGAAATTACTCTGACTCCTTACTGAAGAAGAGATGAGTTTCTGGAGCTGGGTGTTTCCTTCTTGTTTCTCAGTGAGATAATGTTTTTTTTTCAGGAACACTACTTATAAAACAATACAAGTTAGTTCACTGTGCTGGCATGTTCTATTACAGGAAGATTCAAAAAATCTATTCATAAACATACATAAGACTTCTGTAGCTTCAACAGCTGTTGTACAAGTGAGAGAAACAGGGCCTGGGACTGAATGTGTCCAGAGAGTAGTTACAGGTGGCTGCATGACTAATTCATTGTGTGGGACAGCTCACTGCTATTTCTCAACACCCTGGAGTCCTGTGGTCCAACATTTGGGTCCAGCATCCACTCTGCAGAGAAGGCACCCGAATGAAATGCCACCACATTAATTACCTCCTGCATGGGATCAGATTTGCAGTCACTGCCACTGCAAAGAGCCAAAAAAAAAAGAAAAAAAAGCAGAACTCACAATTTCGTGCTTGTCAGGGACTCTTGGCTCTCTCACATGATACCTTATCTGTGCCTCCAGAAAAGCAGCTACTTGTGCTCCCTGTACTTTGCTTCAATGCAGGCTGTGAATGTCACTTTTTAAGCAGGTGTACAGACATGACAGGTGAAATCTGCTTCACCTGGCAGCTGTTAGAAACCTGGGCAGGATTTGAAAGCGAATATAAAAATATGGACTTTCCACCGCTAGTGACAGATTATGAAAAGAAGTACCAGCATTGCAGGAAAAACATCACCTTGGATAAATATTTAAACCAAAGGAACATACCCATTTATTAACTGTCTTATGATAAGAGAACTTATTTTCAGATAAGAGTGGTCATAAATATCTGTTTATTCAGCTCACTCCAGCTCAAAGAATGAAAGTAAATGATATCAAGTGTACATGCGTGTACAGGTATGTACTTGGACTTGGATCTCAAGGTGCCTCATATTTGCCACTGTTTGAATCTGAAAGAAAATGGAGCATTTTCTATTTGTTTTTCTTTTTGGTGTAATACTTTTGCTATGCTAAATTTGACAGAATTTTCTAAACTAGGAGAAATTTATAAGAAAACAGTCAAAGACAAGCACATAAAGATTGAGATATTAAGTAATTATGTGAGAATAGGGAAAGAATTACTTGCTTACTTTTTTTTAAAAAAAAACACTTTCCCAAAACTTTTCTTGGAATGCGGCAAAATGGAATCATTGCATATAGATTGGATTTTTTAACTATCTCTCTGGGTTTGTTCTTTTTGTTTAAGCACTGTGTTTTGCTGGCCTTTCTGAAGTTTAAAATATATTTCTAGCTTAATATAAAAACTATTCCTAGAAATTACATTAGTTCTATATAAAAGTCAGTATGTGTTATATTACAGTAGGGTGGTAATACCACCAGCACTCCCTCAAAATTTAACTCTCATTCATTTTCTTAATTACAAAAAAATGTGCTCCCTAATTACACATGAGACATTTTATGATCATCTGCTTGCTACTAGCCATATCAAGGTGTTTATTTATAGTATAAATTATTCTCAGGTTCTCTTACAAGTAAAATACGCCTTTCTAATTCATGTGGGTTTCATTTATAGTGGACACAGGCTCTTTGGCAAGATACTGGCAATTATTCTCACTAAGCAGCAACTAAATTTTAACTTAGTGTTTTAAGTACAGTGACAAAGAATGTGAATGCAAACAGTAAAGTGAAAACAGATGCATGACTGTCATTTTGGAAATAAGGCAGGAAAACTGAAAACTCAAACATGACTGTCCTGATTTGAAGCAACATTACCCAAATGTTTTGTGCAACTGCATGACACTCAACAAGTTTGTGGTTTCTCTGCTCCTAAAAGTCTGCCCGTATTCTTCTGGAATTCCTTTGGAATTGGTGTTAGTGCTGTAGCTGAACACCAGGAGAAGAAGTATTGCTACAGGAGCAGGAGTGAAGAAAGGGGGGGTAAAGAGGCTTTTCCAGAGCAGTCTATATGTTCAGGTGGTTATACAAAAACCAGTAGTTCTAGCAAACACAGACCCCTGTAGGATGGCCCCAGATGACTCAGTCCAAAACCAACTTCCTTTGCTAAATTTCTGAATGCTTAAAGAAGGGAGTGCACCACATTCTTCTCACCTACTGTCTTAGTATCAGTCATTTTAATAAAAAGTTTTGAAATGGAGACCTTCACTGGTAAGTTACCAGCTCTTTTAAATGTTCTATAATGATTTTAATTTTCTTTAAATGGATTCCAAAACCTTTAGCAAACCTGAACCCAAATATACAGGAATATGCAGAAGACAATAATTGCAATTTAAAATGTATCTCTTCCAAAGTCCTTTTTTTTTGGTGGTTTTTTTTTTTTTTTTTTT
>VXBN01005156.1:708393-748104 GCA_013397395.1 Sinosuthora webbiana | reverse complement strand
TTTTTTTTTTTTTTTTTTTTTTTTTTTTTTTTTTTTTTTTTTTTTTTTTTTTTTGTTATAATGTTCCTGCTGTCATTGTATTTTTGCTGCAGGGCTGAACTACTACTACACCATCAATTATCAACCCTATGAATTTCTGCATAAGAAAATGAAGGAACTGTTGTTTTCTTCCTCTAGGTGACAGGGTGGATATAAAAAGCTGATAAGGATGTACATCTTCGGCTCCCTCCACCATTGCCAGTGTGGCAGCCAGAGGAGGTAGTTCCAGGGGAAACAGCCTTCTGCCTCTGAGAAGACACATCCCAGTCCTCCAGCAGCCTTCACCATTACTCCATGATGGTTCAGCAAAGGTGAGCCTTGACTCTAGTGATGAGGGCTAGCAGCAGCCTTACTACTGAGAAGGACATGACAGAGGGGAGCTTGTATGATGAGGGACTCACATCGATCCGTCTTTCAGATAAGGTTGGAAGGTGCATTTCTGGAAATTGTCGTGTTTGTACACATAACTGAATTTGGCGTCTGTTGTGCACCAGTGCTGTAACCACGCATACCAATATTCAGGACTGAAATAATTCTACGGAGTAGTTACTCCTGTAATAGAACATGTAATGTGCTGAACATGTTATGAGGTGGGAATGTGTACCCTCTGAAAATCTAGGCAACTTCTGCTTCATAGCTTGCATAGGGCTGTAATCTGTCTCTCTTCTTTTCTTAATAAATTGTAATGTTTCCTAAATTATAGACTCTTCAGATTGCTTATTAAAAACTGGCATTGCAAAACTGCTATTTAATTTCTAGGCACATCTGGAGAGACATTATTATTATGCCTTTCAGAAGCATGCACAATATTTTTGGCATGTTATAATGTATCAACTATTGCCATTAAGAATGAGCTGTTCCTATTTTAAGAGACAGTGTTTCCAAGAGAAACCAGATCAATTGCTAAATCAGCAAAAAGCAGAACAAAGGGAAAGGCATTTAATGCATAAAATGTGTAGAAACATGTTTCTGAATCTGTTAAAAGTTTACACAGAGAAATGTGCAGCTTGGTTTGAGTTGTGTTAGGAGCATATAATCTTAAGTGCCAGATGAACACATACTACTCTACTTAGACAAAATATTTGCAGTATTTCAGCCTACAAGTTTTCCTAAGAAAGTTGCTCTTCAAATTGCATGACAGGAAAATTCTACATATAAAATAATTATATGAATAAAAAAAACTGGCTAACATCCCAAAAGGAATCCCTTGACTGCAAGAAGTTCTCTCAAATTATACTTGTGTTATTTCTCTCTGCGTTAGTCAGACTTGGGTGGAGCAGCCAGATCCCAAAGCTCTTGCAGTTCACACTCTCTGATGCAGGGAACTACATGCCAAATCCACAAAACTATTGATTACTCTAATCCTACTTTCCAAGATAGTTCTCACAGAAACAGAACTCAAGTGTTTCTTTGGAATTAGGTGCTGTGTTACCTGACCTCTGATGACTGGACACCTTCTGCACTGGGTAGCTGGAGCCCAGAGCAGTGCCTTGGGGAAGCAGGCACATTTCCCTTTTGGGGTGCTCATGCTGAACAGAGCAATGCCTAAATTAGCCAAGTAGCAGGGCTGGCAAGAGCCTTCTGAGCATTTAAATGCTCTTGGCTGCCTCCAACCAGGATCTGTAGCTCAGAATCCTCCCCTGAAAGCAGCATCTTTATACAGTATAAAGCACGGCATCCAAAACATTTGTCAGTCAATTTATCTTTTTTCCAGACAAACATTTTCTAAGTGTTTCTCAACAGAAATTCCAGAACGGTGAGTTGAAGAGTCAAAATTTTACATTCTAGTAAGGAAACTGAGTCTCTTGGGAGAGGGAGGGTGTATTCCTTTCCTCTCAGCTAACAATTTGTTAAAACATTTTCCGAAAATCTCTCAGTCTCAGCCCGTGCAGACACCCTCTCTGAGTTTAGCACCCTGCTTTGTGGCTCATTCACCACTTGTAGTTGAAGCTTTAAGGAACACAAAAAAATTTGATGTTGACCCATATGTGGATGCAAATAAGTCCTACTAGAAAGAATAACATGAGAGCGATTAATACACTACAGAGATGAACGAGGAATGTAACTGAGTAATGATGTGCATTCCATCAAGATTGTTTCCCTTTTTTCATCTTTCATACTAAAGTAAAACAACCATGACATTTGTATCAAATTTCTTGTCTTATATTACTGTTTTATGGTTTCTTTGTGCTCTAATACAACTCTCTTTAATGATCAGAGCTATTGTGACAAAAGTATAAAACACTTATTGAAAACTGATGTCTGTATAAACAGAAATAACAGCTAAAGATATTTAACTACCACATGGGCAGAATGTTTTCTAAACCCTAAAAAATTAAGAGACTCTGCTCAACACAGTGTATTTAGCCAAAAGGAAGGAAAGGGATTTCTCCAGCTAGTTTAAATTAGAAGTCATACCAAATTCAAAGTTGTCTTTAGTTTTGTTACATTGCTTTCAGACTTCTAGGGTATATAAAGAGAATATATGAAAATATATTATGACACTTGTGCAATATTGAACTCCTACATCATCCCACACTGTCACTCCTGTACGTGAAATCAATGTGCTTTCTGTAGGTAAACTTCATATAGGGCACACTATGTACAGAAAGGGTGAATGCTCTGGGACTGGCAAAACTTTGACTAGTTGATGAAAAGGTGGTGGTTTGAAATTCACTGTCACAGTGGGGAGGGATGGACACGCCGTCAGATTTCATGCAGCTTCAAGAGAGATCTTCAATGGTGTGCACTGCTCTTATATGGGCTGTTCAAAGACTCCACTCTCAAACCTGATTGGCTGTGATTGGTTACCACCCACCTCACTGGCCAATAGCTGCCGCCTTATGTTGTCATCAGGGATTGGCTGGCGTCCGCTCTCTGCAGCCAATCCCCTCCTCCTCTCAGTGCGGCTCACAGTCCAGCTGTATGCCGTCATAATTTACCATCAATAACTGGTCAGTTTTCATTTCAGACATGGGTTTTACAATAGTTTTCTGCCCTCAGACCAACGATTTTCCCATCTGTTACTTCTCACCTCTCTCCAGAGCACCTGTTTTTCGGGAGCAGCAGCTTTCTCCGGATGCTTTACCTTTGCTTTCACTGGGACCACAAGGGAGACAGGAATGTTTGACATGCATAGGAATGGAGATACCCCATTTTCAACCTCCCTGCTCACTCTGATCTCTCCCATCCTCTGCCTCCTGACTGTCTGGCCTAGGGGACTAAAATTCATTGTAGGAAATCATGCAGTAGCAAGGACCAGGAGAAATGTGCAGTGCATTTCCAGTCCTCTCTGTTTCCCTGATGATTTATCTCTGTGTACTTAATCTATCCCAAAAAGAGCCAAAGTGATTATGGACAGGATTTCCAGTATCAGGCCATTGAACTCTACCTGTCCAGCAAGCAGCTTCCATGAACTGTCTGTATGAATGTCCAAAATGGGGCTGGCTTGCAGATGCATACAGCATTTCCTGATACTGATATGTCTAGCTATCCCTCATATATGACTTAATGTTCTTGTTACTCTTCAGTGCGCTTTGAAATCTGCTCCAGACTGTTCCACTGTGGAACTTCTGGACTGTGTCCTAGCACAGAGTGTAAAGCAGCAGCAGCCCTTTAAATTGCTGCTGCAACATTGGCCAAACTAGGGAAACACAATAAGCCAAAAGCTTTTTCCACTATGGTTGGATCAAAGTATGTACTAAAATAATAGATGAAAGATGCTCAACAGATTATTATACTCACTGCAGAGTTGAAAACGTGGGAGAAAATAAAGCAGGTTTTTGTAAAAAGCATTATTGAAGAGTTGAGACTCAAAGCACCCACAGTTGCTTTGCCTTTTTTTTGTCTTGTGTTCTTGTACGGTACTTAGTCAAATATAACCAAAGAGTAACATCCAGAAATATTTCAAATATAAATAAAGCCAGTAGATAGTGAATTTAAATCAATAGAGGTAAAGATTTTTTTTCACTGGAAAAAAAAAGCTGAGACTTTAGCACTTTGAAAGAGCTGAAGAGACTGTAGAGGACAGATAAGAATTCAAGTACTGATAGGTGGCCCTTAGGAAGGAAAGCAAATCAAGGAATTAAATCAAGTTTAAACTCAGGAAAATACATTGTCTCAAAAAGATTTCCATTTGTGAGAGTGCAACTACATATAGTAATGCTAGTCTTTAAATCCTGTGTAATGAAGACAGTAAATAGTGAACTTAGCCAAAGACATGGATGAGTGGCCAGTGTAAGCATGCTCCAGAACAGTGGACGTGATGTGCCCTGAGAAATAAATAATAATAAAATCTGTCCAAAATCTCACATCTGAAAGACTGTGGTATTTCTTGTCACTTCCCAGATACCTCCATTACAGGCAGCATTTTGTAATTTGATTTTTCTAACCACAGGATTCCTCCTCAAGTGACTCTTACTGTTTATCTGAGAGCATCTATTTTTGTGCAGCTCCCATTGTAGCTGGTTTCAAATCTTTAAAAATCAATGTTCTGTGGCTTATGGGAGGGATAGAATTGAATTCCTGCTGATATAACACTTTCTTGCAAACCCTTCCATGTATTTATACTGGTAGAGACACTGTGATTTCCAAGATTTACATTACATGGAGTTGGTCCATAAAATTGCATACTTTATTTGCCTCATTTCTGGGTGACTGCATGAAATCAATTCTGACCTACTCTCACACACCTATCAATAGAAGCTTAGACCTAGGAATCTGATAAACACAGTCTTCTGCATTCCAGAGGAGCAAGAGATCCATTTCATCTTTGGCAAAGGGAAAGGACTAAGTCTTTGCATTGAATGTATGAAAAAGTGAATTGAAACTGATGATAGTGCAAGTTCATATTATCCTAAACTACAAGGGCTTGGAGGCCTTTTTCATTGTCAGTCACCCCAATTAGCAAAAGCTACATTCAGCAACTTTAAATCAAGTCCTCTGTGCTCTGGCTGAAGTAGGAAGTTGAGCTTAAAATGAGGGGTCTGGGCTAATTTGTATATTTCTTGGGAGCAGGGTGAGTATGTGAAACTGGTGAACTTCTCAAGGCTGCTTCAGGAATATAAGTAGCCACTGTGTGATTCCTGAGGGATGGGTAATGTAACTTGAGGTTTTAAAAGTACTAGAAATATTAATATATTTTATCTGATGATTTAAAAATAACTACTTCCCCACTAAAGCTGTTTTTCTGGTCACCGTTGCGATTTCTTGTTGTTTATATGTTCTAGTGTTTATATAGTGTTCTCCAGTTGAGCGTATAGTAGAATTTGGGAATTACTTTTGTTAAAATAGATCAAAAACTGAGTTGTAAAGGATTTTTGACAACGTCTAGTCCATCCTTCTGCCCTAAAGTATGAGCACATGTGCCTAAACCATACCTAGTGGATATTTTATTGATCTCTTCAAAATGTCCAGTGTGCTGAAAAACTTTAGGAATATGGCATAATAGGACATGCAAGGAAGGTGCACAGCAGAGGGAGGATCCTGTGGCAAATGCAGGAAAAAGTTTTTCAATATTATTTTGTGGTCTGCTTTTCCCTTTCAAAACATTTCATTCCTTCTGTTTAATAGTGCCTGAGGTTTTGTGAGCAGAGCTTTCATTTGATAGCTGCATCACAAATGAAACTTCTTGCACAATCCTGAATGACCTGCCCATTGTCCTTTCTTTCAATTTCACAAGTTCCTCTGTGCACAGCACTCCTGAGTCCACCTCTCCAACAGGTTGTGCCCCCTCATGCTGACAGATTTCTTGCTTTCTTTCATTAGTTTTACAGGACAGGATGTCAAAAATCTTACTGAAGTCAGGATGATGTGACAGCTACTGCTTCTCCTATATAATTTCAACTTTTTATCCTGTCACAGAAGGAATAATTTGTCTAATTTGTCCATAATGAATGTGTGGGCTTATTCCTCCTCCAATTTCAATTTTCTCCAAGTGCTTCACTGGGTAGATTTTCAGGCATGGGAGATTACCTATCTAAACGGGTGCACTCACTCTTTCTGCCCCCGTATCTCGAGGTCAGTCATTCTGAGCCTGCTTTGTAACAGCTTGGAGTCAACACGTCAGTCAGATCTTCAGGAAGGGAAGGCAATAGGAAGCCCCCCGTGAGTCAAACCAAAGGCCAGTTATCCCAGGATGCATCCTGCCTGCCATCCACTGGCCAGAAGCAAATGGGGAGTGTGAGAGCAAAGCCAGGGCACAGGACCCTTCCCCAGTGATCCCCCTGTGCCCTCCGGAGGTGCCTCAGACAGCTTGTCTCTCTCAGGCAGCAAAAAGCTCTGCAAGCTGTCACAGTCACTCACATCAGATCTTAAACAGGAGTCCCCCTTTGTTCACAGCGCTATTTGTTCACTAGTTGTCTTCTATGCTTCTCCTGCTAAAGAGAGTTTACTTCTTATTTTTGGTGACATGATCTATTCCCTATCATAAACAAAGTTAAACATTTTAATTGTATCACTGAAGAGCCAAGTGATTTTCAGCTATCTGTCTTGATAAGTGAGATCTGCATTTTTTTTTTAAACAGTCATGAATCTAAAATTTTGGGTAATGTGTCTCTTTGCATCTCATGGTAAATGCAATATGTCCTTTGTACAATACTTCCAGAGGCATGGAAAGTACAACTCTTTCATCATACAAATTTTGGCCCTAACTGAATACATATGTGGTTCATGATTTCTACCCTAGGTGTATCTGTGCTGCACTTTCAGAAACAATTGAACCTTTCTATGTAACTATTTGGACATTTGTGGAATTAGAATTTTAACATGGTGTAGGACATTGCATAACAGACTGGTTAATCTAATCCTAGAAACCACTGCAAATAAGCACCTGTGTTTCATTTACCCTCATGTCTTCAGTCACTCGTCCCTATGGTCTATTGTGACTAGCTTGTAGATTATACATCTAGAAATATTTTAAACAGGGGCAAATCAAAAACTGTTGCCTGACACTGAAATGTATACTTCACTTATAAACATGCCCTAAAGAGAGGACGTGAAAAAATAGTAGGACAGCAGGTCCAGTGGAGTGATTTCACTGGTTAGCTCACTTACCAGCTGCATCAGAAAGTTCTCTTCCACACTCTCCAGGGATCTCCTAAATTGTTTTCTCTCCGCTGTATTATATTTCTAGCTCTCTGCTGTATTGTTTTCGAGCAGATATCTACTAAGCTGAAGTCCCCTATTAGCAGGACTCTTCCTAGCTGCTTGTAGAATATTCCATGTGCCTCTTCACCCTGGCTGAATGGTCTGTAACAGACTCCCACCATGACATCTGTCTTGCTGGCCTTTCCCCTGATCCTTACCCATAAACACTCAAGACCATCGTCACCATCATTGGGCTCTAGACAACCAAATCCCAACAGCTTTTTGCAGGAAGAAGCCCTAATTCCTATTCTCAGGCACTTCCATTGTTTCTAACTCATAAATAATCCCTGTGTCTTTGCTGCCATGTGGCTCTGCATCCTCTGCCCCCTCTGAGACAGCCAACTGAAGAACCTCACTAGAACATTTTCCATCAAACATTGGTGGGCTGACCCCAGGCTTATTTTTTTATTTCCTTCTCTTACAGTACTAAGCGGTAACTACTGCAGCTTCAGTAGATTGTTTTTAAATTAGGCTTTCAAAAAGTTTCCATATGTTTATTCTTGTAGCACCTAAGCTCTTTTATGTGAGTTACAGCTTTATAATATCTTTTAATGTGCTTTTCAAACTGTGACCTAGGTGTTTGCAGTGGAAAGTATCCCACAAAACATTTGATAAGAGGTGAAAAAAAACTAATTTTACTTTGCTGCTACCTTTCACCATGTTTCCCAGATTATTTTTTCCCAGATATATTTCCCAGGGAAAATGACCATGTTTTCCAGAAAATTGCTGATTGTTAGGGATAAAGGCAGATTTGAACCACATGTTAAGTAAGGACAAATCAGCTGGTATATATTGATGTCACCTGTTATTTGCTGCTCCATGATAATTATTTACCATTATGGAGAATTTAGACATTTTCACTTTGAGGAAAACTATTTTTCTACCTGAAACAAAATATTATATGACTTCTTTCTCTGTTTTTGTAATGGCTCATGTTTTTACATCAAACAAACAAAAGGATTCTTTTTAGCATCCATGGATTAGATATTTATAGGGAAGGGTAAGTTTTCTAAGGTAGTTTTTCATTTGGAAAAAGTTCACTTCTGCACTTCTGTCTTGTAGAAAGATGAAGGTACTTTTAAAATGTGAAAGTCAAGATTAAAGATCATGATCCCGTGGGTGAAAATATTAACACAGGCTTCTTGAGGAGGATTTATGGAAGATCTTCACATCTAGGAATCACAAGGACAGGAGAAAGTGCTGCCTTTAAAGAACAGACAGTTCCATAAGGTAGATTAACAAGGGGAGTTAGCAGATATGCATGTGATATCTTAAAGCTTTAAAAATATTTGTGTTCCAAAAGCCACAACCTACTTAATTTATAAAGGTTTTATAAAGCCTTTGTTATAGGGGACAGTATGAAATAATAGACTGTTCTAGTAAAATATATGGGCATTATTGCAAAAAGGAAGAGAGGTCAAAAGGACATGTTGAGAGGAAGTAGAAAAATAATATTTCCAAGTTGAAAAAAGGGTAAATGTTGAGGAGCTTGGTGATTTAATGTTTCAGGATAACCCACTAAATTTTGTCAGTTTTTAGACAAGTTTCAGTTCAGTAAAAGTATCTTAACTGTTCTTAGCCCAGTGGAGACATAATTTTTTTTTTTTTTTAGACAGGATGCTGCTTAGGCTTTTTAGCTATTTAGATAGCTGTTTATTTTTCTCTTCTTTTTTTTTTTTTTTTTTTTTCCCCTCCCATCCACCTTAGAAGATAAGTAGATGGAGAAACTTGTTTCTTAACCTTTTGAATGAAAAATTAGTTTATAATGGCCATGGAAGATCTGCAACATAAATCAATTGTTCTGTGGTTTGTGAGTAAATCTTAGCTTTGTTAAGATTACTTTCTTTTATGCACTTGAAGTTAGCACTGCAAATTCAAGTGTTAGCTTGGTTTTACATGTAACTGAAAAGTGCTGGATAAAAGCTAGGAATTACTATTTATTTACTGTATGATATTCATAGTGAGCAGTATGTGAAATTATGTGGTAATGTCTCCCCTTTACATGAGCTGACCTTTATAAGCTTAGTCTTCTCAACTAAATAAAACTTACAGTCAGTTTTCTCTTGCACACCTGTAAATGAAACCACTGTCAGATGGGGAATATTAATGAATACTAAACCAAAAAAGCACATAGTTGGAGAATTCACTGCTTGCTCAGCTTACATCCATGTACTGAGGATTTTTTTCTGCAGTAAATGGAGATTTATTCTAGAGAATTTAAGCTTTCTTAATTTCCATCCTTTAAAGCCCAAAGGTTTGTGTGGAGAAATTTTCATTATTAGATGTAATTTATGGGATATTGTTCAGCAGCTAGAGTGTAAAGAAAAATAAGGAAAAGTAAAGAAAAGTAAAGAAAAATAAGGAAAAGAATTGTGAACTCTACTTTTTCATTACTGATTTTCCAAGCCAGTCAACAGTGTGAAGAAAGTATAAACATTCACTGTTGTACTGGTGGGTCCAGCAGACAGAACTCACTACTGTGTCTGTCCCTCTGCTGACTCATACCAGGGAAGTTTCTGGATGCAGAGCACTGATATAGCCCCTTCTCCATCTCCCCTTGTCCCTTCCCACCATGCTTAAAAGCCAGGGGCTTTACACAGTCAAGAGGTGTGGAAACAGAAGTTGCACAGGGCAATTCCCACCCAGTGACCCTTTGGAAAAGCTCAATCTCTTGACATAATGCTGTGTTCGTTCCCAAGACAAACACTGCCATCAATAGTGGGCCATACTGCGATTTGAAAACCAGCACCACTCTGTGCCTGTGGATATGGGATAATATGCTTATAACCCCATGTAGCCAGAAATTTGCTAAGAAGTGCCTCGCCTGCCAGAAAGCCAGCTGGACTTCAGCAACTGCTGCAGCTAAAAACAGTGTGTGAATGTATTTTCTGGACCATACAGAAGGCACCCTCTCACAGACAATGAAAACAATCAGCAGCATAACAGAAACAGGATTGATTACTTCAAATAAAACCGTATCTCGTTTCTATCAATAGTAGGATGCTATTGATAAAAACACTAGCTAAAGCTGGTGCTTTACTCAGGGGTGAAGATAAGAAGTATTTTTTTTATAGTCTCATGAAACAAGTAGTGGTTTTTTCCCTTCTGATTTTGGGAAGCCTCAAGACTCAATAACAAAACACAGTTCTCTCAGTTATGAGTTCTGCTTTTGCTGCCAATTTCAAGAAGATTCTCTAAGGCCATATTTCACACTAGCATGAATGTGTTTTTTTATAATATTTCCATCCACAACCAGAAAGTGTGTTACATAAGTGTGACTATGTCACAACAATTTTCATGTTAACCAGTGTAAGAGCTTCTCCACACAGAGCAATTTAAAAGAACTCAGGCAGAGCAAAAAGACTGGTAGGTATAAAGGAACAGTTTTAACATCTGTGTTGTGTTGCCTTCATTTGGGAATAAAGTGACTTTAGCTGATGTCATTTCAATACCAACCTAAAAGTAAAGGTATACCTTTCCCTCCCAAGGGATTACAGGTAAGAAATGTCTATGCCAGCCAAAGGTCTTCATCTTTTGATATTATGTCATTTTGGTAACTGCTGAAATAATCCACTTCTTATCTTGCAAGATGCAGTGCCTTTCAGGGTTCAACATGATCAATTTTACTGATGTTTTCAGAGTTTCATTCTGTCCATATAACTGAGTATGGCTTGGAGCTTACAAAAAGAGTTGTATTTCAAGGATGTGAATTACTTCAGTCTTGGCAAAAAAGTAGGTGATGAAAATTTTTCTTTAGTTCCCAGTGGTTACTGTGAAGAAAAGAATTTTGACTTATAAGGAGCCTTTATTTTTGAGTCAAGGGGTATGAGATCAATCTTCGGTTTATTTAGATCATCTCTTCCTACAAAATGCCATTGTGCTTGTTCTTATGATGTCTACTCCAGATGTTTTTAGTTGTCCACAGAAGTTTTGAGATTAATTTGTTCAATGCACTCAATTCGGTTTGCATGCCCCAGTTAATGATGAAATATGTGTTTATCAAGATATTCTTAGTTGTAGAGGCAAAGGAAATTGTGTAACATTTCCTGTGTGTATTCAATAGCTTGTTGTTTATGATACTCTTTTATATTCTAGCTTAGAAGCCTGAATCTTCAGATATGAGCACTCAAAATTCTTTTTCATGACAAAATTTGAATTTTTCTGACTTGTAAAAATGCTTATAAACAAAATTTTACAAGGTCTTCTTCTTTACAAGGTCTTCAGTCTGGTACAATTGCAGCAAAGTGCTTCTTATTTTCCTCCTTCCTTTTTGTACTCAGACATTTACTCTTGTACCATATTCTCTCATCTAGTAGTTGCTAGTTAAGTAAAATATTTCTTTAAAATTCTGCTTTTAAGTTTTTATTCAGCACTTCATTTTTTCCCTCTCAGACTTCTTAAAAACTCCTGCCATTTTGGCATATGTGCTTCTATAACCCAAATCCAGGAATTTTGGTTGTGCTGTGGCATATTCTGTATTCTTTTCAGGCCTTTATGTTTGCTCTTTTGCAGCCTCTGGGAAAATTACAATCACTTATTTGAACATGCTAGGCCATTTGAGGTTACATTTGTCTGTCAGATAGCTCTTTTTACTCTGTCCTTCATGTTAACAAATTTCACAGAAGACAAACTCATCTTGCTATGAACGAGTTGTAAAATGCGTATATGAATAACAATGTTGCAGAAACTAACCAGAGGCAAAGATCTGTCACAAGTCTGTTTAATTACTCTCTTACTCACCAATGCTCTTTGCATTATTGAAAAGCCTATAAAATCAAAACACAGCCTTCTAGAGCCCGTGTTCCTGACTAAAAGTAATGTCTTGGTTTAGATAGACAGGTATCTGCCAAGGAAGATTGGAGTCTCCCTTGGAATGTAAGACCCTCCCCCCTTTTCCAAATTATTATAAATTTGCAATTAAAAGGCTGTCAGGCAAATATTTTGGGAATAGGTATAGCAGTTCTTTACTAGGGATATAAAAATACAAATGTTGTAGTACAGAAGAATAAGCAAGCAAACAAACAAACAAGAATCCTCGAAAACCCTGACAGAGTCAGAAATACAACCTGACAGCCTGTTGGTCAGGGTGTTGGAAGCAGTCCAAAGGAAGCCCTCCTGGAGTGGCAGATGAGGCTTTGCTGGAGTAGGGATGGTCCCATCAGAAAAGGGTCCAGTAATGGTGAGATGGGTCCAATCTTCCTCCAGGGATCCGGTGGAAAACTGGACAACTGGTGCCACTTGTGGCTCTTTTTATCTAGGTGAAGATGGTTTTGCTCCTCCTCCCTGGGTAGAGCATCTTCAAATGATATGATGTAATGTGTCATGTCATTGGTGAGATCTAATGGTCCATTAGCAGAAGATATTCCCATGGGGGCAGTGGAACAATGAACAGACATAAGCAACACTCCACCATCTGATAAGCAACACTGACCCATTTGGGCAGAGATAAGCAATACTGCTCCACCTGGTTTCAATAGATGGAATAGAATAACTTTTTTTTTCGGTTACAAAACCCAAGACAAGTAATAATAACAGTTGTTAAGAATTAGGCTCAGGACAAGCAAGTTCATGCCTAAGCCCAAACTCGCAAATGTGGTTTTAACATGCAAAAAATTGTGACACATACTTCAGTAACAGAATGAAACCAAAACAATGCCCAGTGAAAAGAGCTTGCTATATTTAATACTTGTTCAACTATAATATCTTCTTGTTATACTATCCCAAGCCAGCAAGAATACCAGGATCCTTACAGCACTGTGAACACAGCCAAGATCTTTCAGAACAAGAAATCTTAAACCATCATCAGGCTCTTCTGTAATTCGTTCACTTTGTCACCTTTTATGTTGTTTTATTATAGTGTCCTCATCACCAAGAGCTGTCATAATTCCTGCCCTGTCCTTGAGGTTTCACTACAAACACTGAAATGGTGACAAACTGATACACGAAGGACAGTCCCCTAGATTTGAGCCAGCACTGTTCCATCTGCTGTTCAGCAGCAGTTCATGGAAAAGGAGCCGGCCCAAATGCTCCTATTAAAAGTGGAAATAATTTCATTTATGCATAAAACCACATTAGCCTTATTTAGCAGAGCCCTTGTTCCTGTATGTGTGGAGTATTTGTTCAGCAGTGAATCCCAGCAGCAGCTTGTTTTTAGCCTCAGGCCACAGGCTGCATGTCACCATTGGCCTTCCCCCGACTTTGATCATTGCCTTATCAAACAATGCTACTTCCATGGGCTCTATGCACAGTTTTAGCATGGCATAATTTCTCAAAACACACATTTTATAGCTAATCTGTGATAATTATAACTTAATTTGGAGAAGAGGGTGAGAGGGCAAAAGGTTTAATTGCTGCTGTATGGCTGGAGCTCTGTACCATCATCAGACAAAGTGCTGTAAAATTTGCAGAGTTTTGCCTTGTAATATTTCTAATGGTGTGATATCCCTAACTAGTTTTCCATGTATGTTTGCAAATTTCATTGTTAGTAACAATCTTAATCTGGTATTCATTAGACTGTTAATTATACTGTCGTTTAGAAACCCTTGCTTCCAATTATCTTTAATGACAGCATCAGAATCATTTTTCTGTGCTGCCATTTTTGTGCAACATTTTCCCATTTAAACTGCCTGCCGTTCTATCTTAATTAAATTTAATAACAGTAGAGGTAGTTTATTGGGGACTTTTTAACCTTATTTAATGTCAGACCATTTATACTAGTTTGAAGTAGGCACTGGTAAAGTTTGCATTAATCCAATTACTTTTAAAAGAAGCAAACTTCACTTTTCAGATTATTTTAATTAAGGCAAAATCCCCATGAAAGGTCAAACTCCCTACCTGTACAGATATGTAGAAACGGTAGGGGATTTTCTAGGTACGGCGAAAATACTTTTAAAAATCAACAATATCAAGAAACACTAAAGCACTCATATAAATAAGGAAGCCATAGTTTTTTGTTTGTTTGAATACAGGAGAAAAGGGTGAAAAAGCTGTCAGCATCATTAGTGACTGAGTATTGCCATTCAGACCAAACTTTAGGTAGGGAATGGTTGCAGCGTTTTTTTATCTTGGTAAAGCTCCACAGGGCCTGAATAATATGCTTAGCATTATGCAGCACCCTTGAAGCTGCACCATGAGACTAAAATCATGGTTCTCGTTAAAAATAATTATCTTTTTAGCCTATGCAAATTCAAAGCCCTTCAGAGAATCTTTCCAGGAGATTACAGAAAATCATAGAAAAGTAGATTGAAAGAGATGATAGAGGTCACCTAGTCCATCCTCCTCCTCAAGCAATCTGTCTAAATCAGTACCATTCCTGAATAAATGTTTGCTGGACCTTGCAGTCCTATTGTGACAAGAATTTGTGTGTTTATTACACATCACAAAGGGGTAACAGGCAGCTTCTGCTCAGCTTTACTGACTTCTCTAAATCTTGCTGTTAGGATCATAAGTCACCATTAGATCTGAGTTTCATAGAAACGTGAAATCATTTAGGTTGGAAAAGATCTTTAAAGCATCCAGTCCAACCATTAATCCAACAAATCCACCACCAGGTCCCCTGGTGCCACATCAACACATCTTTTAAATCCCTACAGGGGTGGTGATTTAATAATTTCCCTGGGCAGCCTGATCCTTCCCTGTTCCAATGCTTGAACAACTTTTAAGTGGAAAAAAAAAAATCCTAACATCCAATCTAAATCTTCCCTGGTGAAACTTGGAGCTGTTTTCACTTCTTTTCTTATTATCTGGGAGAGGAGACCAACCTCCACCTGGCCACAACCTCCTCTCAGGAAGTTGTAGAGAGTGATAAGGTCTCCCCTGAGCCTTCTTTTCTCCAGACTGAACAAGCCCAGCTCCCTCAGATGCTCCATGTTAGACTTGTGCTTCAGACCCTTTTTTACAAAAAAGTTCTGTTTCTGTAAATATACACAATAACAATTCTTGCTTTCCTAACAAAAGATGCAAAAACCCCTCTGTCTTACAAGCCATGTGACTGGCTTCTTCTCAGCTTCACACAATTAATTAATTTCCTTTTTGGTGGAGAACTATAAGCTTAGCCCTGTGTTTGTAGCTTGTGTGTATCGGCTGTTATGAGATAAGTTTCTTGCATTTTCTTCTGTTACAGAAATGACCTTGCTGTTTGGACTCACAGAACTGGAAAGTGTCCTTTGCGCTCCTCTGGTTTCACTTAAGGTAGGATTTTTTTCAAGAACATGAAGCCTTCCCACCAACAGAACTGAGGGGGGTAACAGGAATTTTCCATCATGCAGGCCCAAATGTGGGATGTATCCTTTCTCTTCACCTGACATTTCTCCCATCTGGTTTTACCTAAGTACTTTCCTGAAAATCACAGGAAAATGGGTTACTGCTTTTGTTTTTTGTATAAAATTGAAGCTACAGGAATAACTTGTCTGTGAAAATATAGACTTTTGGACTGTGCAGGGCTAGCTGGTGTGCAGGAAATCTTAGGAGAGGCTTCCTTACCCCGAAGTAGCAGAACCTCGGCAGAGCCATGGTATTTTCTGGCTCAAGTTGCAGCATCAGGTGAAGAAGGGGAAGGATGCAGGACAGTACCAGGTTACAAAGGAGTGACCAGGTGAAAAGACTCCATTCTGTATGATCCACCAGTAGTTTCAGTGGATGTCTCAGTGCACACTCTTCCATCTGTTTTGTCACCAGAAATTCACCTAATGCTAATAGACAACAATCCCATTATTAGATCATACCATTTTTTAAATAGGACTTACATCTCTCCTTTTTATAGATTACATGTAACAACCAAGATAATGTGGATAACCACCAGAAGAAACTGTTTTTGACTGTTGAGGTAATAGGAATAATTTGAAATTGTGTTACCTGAAAGTAAAATGGAACGGACGGATAATGAGAGGAGCATCTCATAAGTTTGATACCTTTAGTCCTAGTTTAAAATTGTTATGCCTTCCTTTTTATCTGCCTGAAAATAGGGCTTAAGGTGGCTGAAGGAGGAGGGGTGTCCCTGGCAGGAGTGTTCTGGCTGTTGTGCAAAGGGATAGCCTGTTACTTTTGACAGATGGGCAGGGACGGCTCGGGAATGCGGCTGTGTGGCACCGACGTGGGCCCTGCTCTAAGTTGCCTGACTCACACACCAGACACGATTATTCCCTAGCTCTCCCTAGGCTCACTTTATCTGTCTGGGAAGCTGGCACAGCTGCATCACTCCTGGTAACTTGTGAAGGCAGGCTGAAATATCATTGCTCCATAGTCTTTTCCACAGGGAGTTGTCCTCATAAATTCTGTCTATTAAAACCCAAGGTGAGCGTTCATCTGTGTCCTTGTCCCTCTGCAGTGGTATCCCTGCACTATGTAGGAATCTTGCAGGGTGAAAATTATGAGTCAGAGCTCCCCCTAAGCCAGCTGTCCAGGACTGACAATGTGAATATCCTTTCTGTGCTTGCCTGTGCACCTGCAGCAGGACAAAAGTGTTGAAGCCCAGACACATTCCCTACACTTCCTACCTTGTCCTTAAACAGGCTTAGTTCCTTCTACTTATTCTGTGTCTTCTCTTAGTTCTGTAGCAATTTCCATTTCAATACATCTTCCTTCAGAGACTCTTGGGTGACTAGTTTTTCATCCAATATTTATTTTAAATATTAATTGTAGTTCCATGTTTTCTTCACAGAAAAATTCGTCTTACTACACTGCCTCTTTCCAGTAGATCTTTCATGTTGCAACAGAGTGTTTTTTCTTAACTTAGAGTAAAAAAGAAAATTTGTCTCTCCAGTAGACCCTGTGAGTAGTCATAGAAAAAATTAGCTTGGAAAAGACGTTTAGGATCACTAACTACCAAAAGGAGCAAATTTAGGGAAAATTTGCCTAGCAGAGGCTAATGAGGTACAACTTCGTGACTGCAGCAGTTTCTCAGTGTACTTGTAGGTGCTGTTGGTATCTTGCACAGCTGAGTGCCTTCAGTGGCAGATGGGATTGCAGAAGCCTTTCCTGGGATCATGAGAGAAGAATGTGCTTTCAGGCACATTGAAGTGAAAATTAGCTGTGAAAGTTAAAGGCAGATAGAAACTAAAATGAGGTTTAAATAATTCTCAGTGCAACTCAGAGGCAAATGAAAAGGACCTTTCAGGATTACAAATGAGAGGAAGGAATAAAGGTGAATTGGGGATTGTAAAAAAGCAAGCAGGGAAGAAAATCCTACAATATGATGTCAGTTTGATATATACCTATCTGTTAAGTTTGCCTGAACTCAATAGCAAGTAATAGAGTAGTTTGAACCATACTAGTTTTATAAATAAGTTTTATTGCTTAAAACTTCAAAATCAAAATGTGAAGATGGATCACTAACTCTATCTTGTGTATATTGCAAGATTTTTTTCATCCACCCCAGGAAACTTCTGGCATTTCTTACCCAGCTTTCAGAATAATTTTTCAGATAGATTTTTTTTTCTTCTATTTCTAAAAAACAAATGAGAATGTGCATGAAGCATAGCTTGACAGTTAAAGGACAGCTTCAAAGGACATGTCACAGTTTGCAGCAAAAAATTGAACATTATCTAGTTGGAGTTCTGTCCACAGAACACTGGAGTGTAAAACAGCTGCAGCCAGGGGATGCAAGTGGACAGAGAACTGGACAGGAAATATTTCATGTGGGAAATCCTCCCTGAAGTATGTCTCTGTGAAATTTATTGCAGTGTCACTTCTCTTTCTGTTTCTTAATGTGGAGTGTGCCCAGAAGCAGCATTATTTAATAGAACATTTAACTGAGGTTTTTAGAGTGTAATTCTGAGGTGACAGGGATTGTGTGTAGTCTTTCAGACAGACTCATTAAGAGAATTGACACTATGCAAAGCAGGTATTTCAAGGTGTTAAGTACCCTAAATTCCAATTAATGATGTGACAGCCAAGAACAGCTAGGACCATGCAATGCAGCATAATAATGCAGTGCACCTGCACAGACATTATAACAAACTAGGAAACTAAAAGTAGAATTCTTTGCATCTCTCTCTCTCATGGGTAACCTCCTTGAATACCAAGAGAAATACTGAGGACATGGAAATGGCTTAAATCTAGGATTTATAAATGAATATGAGACAGGCCTACCTCAACCCTTTCCATATGCACAGCTTGTATGTGGCTTCACCTGTTCTCTCTTCTGGATGAGTGCTGTCCTGGAGAAATGCCACTGACCATGAACATGTTTTCTGTAAAAAATTCACTGTCACTACTACAAAGGCAAGAGGAGAAGTTTTTTCTGCTCCTCTTGACTTGCAGTATAAATAGCAGAATAAAGGATCAGAAACATTCCCCTGCAAAACCTTTTTAACAGGGATTTTACTAGATGCTACAAGACCTTTCTAGCTTGCAGCTGAATGGTTCGAGGAAATAGTGTGAAAGCATTTGGTTACCCTGTGACTGAGGCATTTCTTCTGAACTCTGCTCCTTTTGGGAGCACAGAGCAAGGGTGTCCTCAAAGATCTGATGCTGTTTGATAGTAACGAGTGTACCTAATTTCTGTGCAGATATCCAGTCTTATTCAATTTCAGCTAATAACTTCTCTTTAATTCTCTAAGTGTAAAAAAGGCTGTCCATGTTTGTGTAACCTCTGAAAATCAGAGGGGTTCTATCTGTCTTTTCCTGGTTTTGTTTTCTTGGGCATGAGCATATGAGGTATTAACTGGGAATTTTAAGATTCTGTCCTTCTCAACGTCTCTCTCTGTTCAAATGCACAGCCTAGAACCCTCCAAAGTTTAATTATATTCTTCTTTTCAATAAAAACCACAGTGTCCAATAAAACCCACTTCCTATTAAAAGTCAGTTTGTCATTCCTGTTAATACTGTAGTTCAGGATGTAGAGTACAGTGTGAGCCCTCAGCTGAGTTCTTGGGCATCTGAGTTACTGTTCCTAATGCTTGGGCTTTGACCTGCTTTGGGATCAAGGTGACCCTTTTCCTTATAAGACTGTTGGCACTTGATTGTATCCTTCCTAGAAGGCAGTATATATAACCAGAAACAAGCACAGTAGCCCTACTGGAATATTTTAATGAGTAAACGAGGTCCAGCATTGTTTGGGACTCTTGCCTGAAGGAGGAAAATGAATCTGTCTGGCTACTTCTGATCCCATGCTCTTGGCACAGACTGAGGGAAGAGTGTTTGCTTAAATAACCTGTCTGCTACTGGCCAGGGGAAGCACAGGGAAAAAAAAAAAAAACCAAACAAAAAAAAACACCCTGAGCTGGGAGGCTCAAATGCTCAAATGTACAGTTTGAAAATAATGATACTAACTTAGCATCTTCCAGAGGCTTGGGTTTTGTGGTGTGGGGATGTTCTGGGAGAACATTCTGGATGGAGACTTTCCATGCTGCTTTTGAAATCCTGCCTGACTCAGAGAGTGAATTAAGAATGGCAATTTGGTGTATGTCTGGAAATCTAATTGCAGATGCCTGAAGAAATGTAAAGTCGAGTCTAGCCAAGAAAAGAAGGAGGTGTGAAGTTTAGTGTTTTACATACTGGTTAGCAGCAGCACGCCTGTAGGGGGGAAAGAGGAGGGGGAGGGAAGTATTAACTAGAGCTTTGGGCATAAACACTTACATTGCAGTATCATTCTTGTTCATGTTAGCCTTTTCTTGAATCCAGCTTCATAAATACAGGAGCAGCAGGGAGAAAATTTAGTCAGATTGTTTAGGATGTTATTGCACTGACAACTAAGCTCAAGGAAAGTTGCTGACAATTCATAGGTCAGAGGAAGAACTTAAGAGACAAGGGTACGGGTACAACGAAATGCCAGGATTTGTAGGATCTTTTAAAATACAGGTTGGCTTGCCTAAACTTAAAAAACCAAGAATTTAAAAAAAAAAAAAAATAAATAAAAGGACAGCTCAAATCCAATAATATTGGGATTTTCCAGTGCAGAAATAGTAACATAATTTTCAGATTTAGCAGGAGAAATTGTCCAGTAACACTGACCACAGTGATTTTATCACTGCATTTACTGCTGCTGTTGTTTGTTGTGCAAGGGGACTTTTTAAAATGAAGTTCCTTTTCTATTCCATTAATTACACGAGGTTGTTCACAACACTTATTTCTGCTACCTTTGAAACTGTTGTAAAGCCATATGCTACAAAGCCAGAGTGATAAGATATATGGAGACAACTTTGGGCAATGTACAGACAGCTGGCGGAAAAGATTTTAGGAAATATATCTTCATACTTGAAAAAGAAAGAAAAAAACCCAAAATGGTGAAAAAAAATTAAAAAGAAAAATCTTATCTGCAAGTACATTTGAAAGCTTTTAAAACGTATCTGTACAGAAAAAGAAAACAAAATTGTTTCTTATCATACAGTGAGAGAATGTTTTGTGTTGGAAGGGACCTTCAAAGGTCAGGTAGTCCAGCCCTTTTGCCTTGGGCAGGGATCTGATCACTCTCTGTAAATCGCAGCTCAGAACTTGCATAATATTTACTCAATGCAGCAATAAAAGGTGTGGGTTTGTTTGGATTTTTTTTTAAAGACAAACTAGCTTTTTATAGCTCATAAATCCTTTTTTTGGGGGGGGGGGAATTGTAGCAATATCATCATGCGCTTTTTGATAACATGTAAAATTGGAAGAACTCTTCTGTCTAAGTGCTGGCACAGAAACTGTCCATCATGGATAAATTTCTTATTATCTTCTACCTGCAAGAAATAGTGCCTTAATTTTTTTCCCCTAGTCTTTCCAGATGACTGCTTTTAAATTTCTGTGCAATGAAATTCCATGATCAGCTTCTAGACCACTGGTTTGAGAGAGGATACTGGTAGCACATATTTCTCCACAAATTTTGACTTCCTTTCCTGCTGTCACACATATTAAGTTAATAACTTCTGTGCTTTCAGATATTTATACTCTTTAGCAAATATAGAACTGCTAATGTTGCAGATGAATTCCCCAAGCATTCCTTTGCAATGCTGCCTTCAGCTGAGAGTCCCTGGCTGGGGTTTTAACAATGGAAATGAAACATTGCTGCTTCAGAATAAGCTTCCTGTAGGAAATGTTCCTCCTGCTTTCTCAAAGTGGATGCTCATTTAATGGTTTTGAATGATAGCTGTCAGGCACTCACAAAAATCTTGACAATATTTTTGTCTTTCATGACTTCTATGCAATCCCAGCCTGCCTTTTGCTGTCCCCTTTATAGAGAGCAATTGGTTTTCAGAAAATCAGATTTTCAGAAAAGTATGAATACTGACCCAGTTAGTTCTTCTCTTGGAAAACTCTGGAAGACTTTTGCAATTTCTGCTGTTTCACAGGAAATATTTAGTCACTTGAAAATTTCTCCTCTTTTTCATCTTAGAAAGAAAATAAAGCTGCAGGTACAAAGTGAAAATATATTTAACAATTTCACTACTCTTGGAAATAATTTCTGAAATCACTACAGAAAAATGGATATACAAACATGGATGTTAGTCTATATGGTCTAAAGTTTTGATCTATTTTGGACATATTTGTGTAGACAAAATACTGTTTTCCTGTATTTAGGAAGGGTTCTTTTTTATTTACTTGGTTAGATAGAAGCTTCCCCTCTGATTTTGTCATCATGATCTGTTTAAGTAGAAGATAATTAGAAACTATGTAATGGGTTTGCTTTCTTAATTGACTAATAGCAGTCTTTGATTTTATTGCATAACTTATACCAAAACACCTCTTTTAAAAGTCTCTATCTAAATTTGCACCTATTAACATTAATGTTAAATAGGCAATCTATAATAATTTTCTGGGGACAGTGTAGAACATGTCTGGTCTAAGCTGTTTCCCTAGGAGTTCCTGTTTGAAACTCTTTATCACAGAGTAAGAGAGGGAAGGTTTCACAGACATCTCCTCTTAGATCAGCTGGTAAAAGGGTGGGGCAAGCTTCCAGGCACTTTCTTCTGAAACAGAGGCAGCAAATGCAATCTAGCAGAGATCAGGAACAGGTCCTGGGAGTCAAACAGCTCTACTGGGTTGCCAGAGGCAGTGATTGATGAGAAGAGGGAACTTTGCACTTGCAGAGAACAGTGAAATAATAAAAAGGAGAAAAGGAAGACAGTGTTAGGCCACCTTGGCTGAACCAACTCTACTCTTGCTGCTTTTTTTGAATAGAGTCTTGATCCTAAAGCACTTCCATTACTTTCTCAGAAGCAATGGGAGCCAGCACATCAGAACAGAGGAATTACCGCATTAAAAAAAACCACCATTAAAAATAACACCAAAATACTGCTCTTATCATCAGGTTTCCACTGTGCACCAAGAAGCCATCCATTGTATCATCTTGGTTCTTTGTGTTGGCCAGAAGCAGCTTTTCAGGAAGATTTGGTGCCACCAAAGTACCTGAAACTAAGACAGTACAGCAGTGAATGGCCAGGCAGCTCTGTAATGACACATTAGAGTACTGGTTTTACATTTACTTTGTCCTGCTGATAGGTTTTCATGATTGCATTAAGGTGACCAAGATCTGACAAAGCTGAGCAGTGTTTTGCAATCAAGTGACAACGTTTCTGGGAATAGGCTTTGGAATGACTAAAGTGACATGATATGGCTCTGGCTATTTTATGTTGGTCTCAATGGAATGGAAATGAAATGGAATCCTTTTTGGAAGTTATTTCACTCTTTCACTCTCTCACTGTTTCATACATATCTTAAAGAAATCTAAGAGGTATTTAGCCCTAGATGGCATTTCCTTGGCAAGACTGAAGATGTGTTAAAATGCCGAACTGGTGCAGCCTGTATAGTGCTACTGATTGCAAAGTCTGAGTCTCAGAATTCTAAGCTTTAGCAGTTATCCAAGTGTCAGGGAGAGGACAGATAGAAATGTTTTATTAACTGCTTTTCAGTCAATTTTGAGCAGTTTCATGCTGCATGTTTTCTACTGCTTTCTTCAGCCCCGTGTCTTGAAAGATGGTGATTCTGCAGTATCATGGCAAGTGGTTCAGGGTATAGGTGGCCCTGTCCTTCTGTAACTGCTTACCCTGGAGAAGTGAAAAAAATTAAATACAGTATTAGCTGCAGGCCTAAGTGGGTCATGCCATGCAAATGTCTCTGATTAAAAGGACAATAGATGCTGCTATATTTGAAAAAAAAGCACTTTAATACAAGTACTAGAAGTGTGATAGAATATAATAAGCACTTTTGTACTTGAGTGCAACTGCTGAGCAAATGCCCACTAGGAAAGGGCTAGCAGAGTAAATCAGCACAGGTTAAGTTCTGTGCTTTCAAAACAGGGCTGAAATATAATATGTTGGGTTTTTTCCATTTTTTTAATGGAAAAGCTACTTCCATTTTCAGGTACCAAGGATGAGAGAGCACATATTACATCTCCAGCTGCTTTAAATTTACGTATTTTACAAATTCTCAAAGCAGATAATATTTTTTTTCCAGTGTTGCGCCCTGAGTCTAGAGTTCTCTTTTTCTACTCTTTCTGGTAATCAGTACTGGCAATTACTGTTCCTGATCGATAACATTTGTGAGAATAAACCAGTAGCTTGTAGCTAGTTCTATAAAGCTTGACAAAAATGTTAAAAACTGGCACCAATAATTTGAACGTTTCAACATAAATGACCTGAATGAAATCAATAAATAAAGCTCGGAAACTTGGCTGACGCCATCACCAGCAACAGACCTAAAGCAAATTTGCTACTGGTGACCAGGTCAGACAAGCTTCTGAGCTTTAAATAAAGGCTAGGAGAGATATTTATGGGCAAACATCTTGTACCGTGTGCTGCTTTTTCTAGCATAGATTGGAGTTCTTTAAGAATTGTTTATTAAAGTTTCAGTTTAGGGTGGAATGTGACAATCAGAGATACAATAATTTAGTGCCAGTTTATCCCTTTGCCTCATAGTTTCCCTGTAGTACAAATGTGACTTGTTCAGAGGTTCACCGATCCTTCAGAGCAGAGTTCTCTCTGAGCTTTCCTCAGATGGATGACCTGAGCTTTATGAGTGTTTTTCTCAATGTCTGTGAGAAAAAGAAGGTGACATGAGGTACCTGGTGCTACTTGCCTGGTACTGTTGTGTGCTTTTGATGTAAAATGATATTGTGGAGCTAAGTGGATTTTTCCATAGATTTCCTCTTCAGGGGTGGCATCTATAATTTTTCTTTATATTCCCAGCCTTTGCAGGATGCCAGTAGCACAGTTACTGTGGTGTTTTATTGCTGAAATTGCCAGCATATTTTCCTGTATGCATTGGAATTCAGTTAGCATGTGTTTTCACTTCACTGAAGTCGTTGTTGAAAGCAGCTATTTTCCTAACAGTGTGTGTTATATCTCATGCTGGTCAGTCTGAATATAAGAATGTCCCAAGATAGCAGGCAATGGACAAATCTAATGGATTAAATTAATGCCTATTGTAGGCTGAACAGCTTCATCTAGAATTATCTCAGAAATTAACTTGACCCAATATGTGAACAGAACAATTATTATCAAGGGTACTGGTGATATCTTCCCTTTTACTTCTGTTATTAGAGCTGTAATACAAACTTTAGTCCTTGTGAGAATGGATAAGGAGACATCTGCCCTCACTGAAGTGAAAGTCAGAGCTGTTCTTCGTACATACAGCCAGACCCTTGGCTGGTGTTATCACCCCAGCTGATTCCAATGCATCTGCAAAATCAAACACCATTCTCTAACTTTCTCCAAGAAACGAACATTACAGCAGGTCTGCACAATGCTCTGGGCTCATAATTATGCAATTTGATGTGCAGTCTGTTAGTTTATTCTGTACAGGCCAGAATGGAGATTAACTGTCCAGCCTACCTTGCAGATGGTAAAAGCTGAGACTAGTTTTGACAATATGCCCCTGAAATTAGTAAAAGTAGCAAAATTGTTTGACTACTGGTTAATAGTTAGATGCCTTCACTTTGCCTGATTGATCAAATGCCTGCTTCTTGTCACCCCCACCCTTTCTTTCTTGTTTGAATGGGTTTGAGGCAAATTTATTTTAGTAATGAACAACTTATTATCACAGCATGAGAGATTTTACTCTTGCAAATCAAATATATCATGGGGTCTATTACTATCTTAAAATAAATTTTAAAAAAACCCAACCAAACAACAAACAAACCAAAACCAACCCTAACAACTTTTTGGTAGTCTGAAGCAAATGAATGTACTTTTCTGATTTTTCCTGAACTATGGGTTACCATCTTGCAACCTTTACTGTGTTGCATTTTCTTGGCAAACTCTGCCACAGGATGAAGTTCGAGGAATTAAGTAAAGTAACAACAAGCTCTTTTGGCTTCCTTTTCTTCAGGGTTCAAAAATGGCATATTTGGATTTCTTCTTTTCCAATTACTGCAATGTAGCTTGTTTGCTTGCTGTCTGAAGAAAAAGCTAGAGAAGAAAACTTATTTTGGGGGAAAATGTTCATTTCTAGAGGAAATTTACTACATTCTAAAGATGTTAGTTTAGTACCAATACTTTAATGTGTTTCAAAGATGAATGAAATGCAGAACCACTAATGCAGTCTCAAAGACCATGGAAACATCTAAGAAGATTTTTCACAATTTTTTTCCTGCTTAGCAAAATAGCTCTTTTACTTTCCTGGTTGGTCTACTGTGTCTTCAATCATTTTACATTTCGATAATAAGGCAGGGGCTAAGGTCTCAGTGAGAAGTCATCCCTAAAAGGGAAAAATGCGAAATGAAAAAACAATAAAAGAGAAAAACAACTTGTAGCATTCATTGACTCATAACAACAGCTTTTGCGCCCTGTGAATCTTAATCTCATTGCAGGCCAAAATTGGAATGAGACCTGGCTTTAAAATGAGTGTTAAAAGTCTTATACATTAAGACAGCATTTATGTTGCTGTTCAGTGGGGGAAAAGGCAATGAACTGAATGCTGTCTAATTTTCAAGAACTGGGTCATTCTCAGTCTACTGTCTTTCATTTTGAAATGTTTTAATAAGCTCCTTTACAGTGGCATCTCTACTTTCAGGTAGTGCTGTCCACTCCAAGGGAGGCCCTGCCAAGTATTTGCTTAAAGCTGTGAAGTACTGGAAGGCTTTCCCCCAAAATGGAATTTTCATTTTAAGATAAACTTCAAAAACCAGTAGCAGCCTAAGATGTGTAAGGGGAACAGCGACACTGAAGATAACAAATTCTGGCAGTCCCTGAGTCTCTTTTTTGCCCTTTGAAAATTAAGGTTGCCAGAGAGGGAGCTTTTTCCCTGAGGCATTTCCTTAATGTTTTCCAAATGTTGCTTCATCGAAGACAAATGGTCAGAGACACTGAAGAATCCTATTACAGATGCAGATTTTTTTTTGTTGTTGTAAATATGTTTCCATGTTTAGCTGCATTCCTGAAGCTGTAACTGAGATAAAGCATGTGTAAAAGCTTTGCTTGTAGAGTTCTCCACAGCTCAAACAATTTTCCTTCAAGATGCATTAGAAGCAAGATGCTTCCAAGTGTGACAATGGTTGCTTTGCATCATAAGCACTTAATCTGGTTCATGTAAAATATTCCTTCGTTGGCAAGGAAACATGCTTCCAGCATTCCCTTGCCCGAAATTCAGCAGGAGTTCAACAAATTGTAGTTGAGCTGCTAAGCACAGTCAGCTTGGACTGCTTTGTTATTGTTTCCTACACTCAACTAAAGCTAAAAAGCAAATGGGGAGAACAGAAGGACGGGGGAAGTCAATGGCTCTGAAGGACTAGAAGTGACAGGCAGGACCATGTATAATAAAAATTGAATTTGTGTATACTTGAAGCAAATTGAAGCCCATGTGTGTATGTTTTACACAGGCCAAGCTTCCCATCTGATGGTCGCCATCATATCTACAGACGAGCTGACTGAGGGTATGAAGTCATGGTATACTACAGACCTGTTTACAAAGGTAATTCAGACACAATTTTTAGACATGACTGAGTAGTGTATAATTTCTTGATTTTTTTTTTTCCTGAACTGTTCCCTGTTCTTTCTCTATTTCCCCTGTCTTTAGAGCCTCTTTGTTGAGAAGTTTGCTTCTCTACAGGATCCTGACTTTTGTTGCCAGACCATGGAAGCCTACACAGAATCATTGTTACACTGAGAAACACACGTCTAGTCTTGCTGCCAATGATATAGTTAAGAAAAACTGTTCTTCCGTGACCAGACTGGCAACAACAGGGACTAGTGGCAAATTTAAATAAGCCATTACTGAAACACAATTTGAGACACGCAGAAAATCAGTCTAAGCTTCCTGGTCATAATGATCTGGTTCTTTTTTTTCTTTTTACAACAACAGATCAGTTGGTAATAGCAGGTGATACCATATAAAAGAGAGAAAGAAAAATGTGTTGAAACCTCTCCAGCCATAAGCTTTGTAATATTAAACCAAATTTCCTCGTGTGCAATAGATTAATGTTTCCAACATGCAAACAGGAGTCAGTTGGCTGCATAATATCTTGCTTAGCAAAACCAGAAAAACAACAACAAAGATGACTGGGATAAATGCTTATTAAATGTAATTACTTTTTCCTGTTTTGGAGAAACCCACAAAGGCAGCTGTACTATCCATACACTCCTCTCCAAGTCTATTGTACATGTAGTCAATGTGTATTTAATCACTAGAGTATGCAGAGTGTAATGTCTTTCCCACTTGAAATATTTTAAGCACCAATTCAGCAACTTTAGGCTTTTTGAAGAGATACTAATATTGCAGCACATTGTCCCAGGGGCTCTTCAAAGATAAGTCTCCAGTTTGGCCATAGGTGGTTTGCTCTGATTTAAACTGAAGGACTGCCAAAACTATATAAGCAAAAAAAAAATTGTCTCCCCTTAACATTTCACAAGGCCCTTTCATTCATCTCTCCTCAACATCACCGCAAAGCTCTCTGTAGAAGAAGGGTGAGGCTCCACTCCAGATGTCTCCAGAGTAAAGAGCTTTCCCTTCCTTTTTGGCCTCAGGCACTGATCTTAAATAAGGCTACTATTGCCAGACAGTGGTGGAGATTAATATCAAACATAAAACTTCCCTGAGAGACTATTAAGTCAGTGTTGACCTGATTTTAATAACACGTAGTATTTCCATGGATTGCAAGCAGGTAAACAAGCTTTGACAAAAACCTTGCATAAATGGACTTGGAAACAGAGAAGACTGTTAGAAAGTCAGAAAAGATACAGAGACTATTTTCTGAAGGGGAAAAAAAAAAGGAATATTCTGTAGAACAGTACTTCACTGATTTAGAAACTTCTTGTATCACTAATGTGCAGTTTCTTGACTTGGACAGCTCTGCCATAAAATGCTGTTGGGAAAGCTTCTTAAAAACATTAGTGTCATGTCTTGCTGGGATCCAGTGGGAAAAATGTACTTCAAAAATCATGTAGGGAACCTGAAAGAACAGAGGAAAGTTTTTCTGGGATTTAGTCCTCTTTTGGATTACACACGTGCCAACAGCTGCTAAAATTGAGATATTCTGTGTTAATCTTTTGATGATTTTTCATGAGAAATACAGGAGGGAAATGGATTGCCTCTTCAGATAAATTATATTTGGGATAATATGAACTTCAAAGTAAAAATGCTGAAGAACTGGAAGTAGTTCTTCGAGTATATGCCTTATAAGAAAATACCTTGCTCCTTTGAGAAGAATCAGTAGTTGGTCTTGAGTCCAGTATTGTTGGTGGTGTGCCTAGAAATTGCTCATGTGTCAAGGGGGAAGTAACCAACCTGTAATTTTCTGGATTATACTTTATCCCTTCAAAGGAAGTTTGACCTTGCTGAGACAGCTACTTACACCTTAGAGAGCAGTCTGTGTGGCAATTACTCCTGACCACATGGCCAACCCTGGGGTGTGATTGCCTGCCTCAGCTTTAGCAAGGCTTTCAGCACTGTCACAGCATCCACATAGGCAAAATCAAGGAGTGTGGGTTAGATAGTGGACAGTGGATTGAGAACTGGCTGAATGAAATGACAGATCTGAGGGACATGATCAAGGTCTAGTTGGAGGCCTGTCCATAGTGGTGCCCTCAAAGGTTCAATACTGGGCTCAGTATTGTTTAACCTGCTCACCAATGACTTGGATGAAGGGGCAGAGGCCTCCTCAGCAAGTTCACTGGTGACACAAAGCTGGGAGGAGTGACTGATACCTCAGAGGGCTCTGCAGCCCTTCCAAAGGGCCTCGGCAGTTTGGAGAGATGGGCAGAGAAAAACCATCTGAAATTCAACCCACTGTGGTCACTTCCAACCTTAAACTATGATTCCTGGTAGTGTTTTTAGCTGAGTGAAAGTCCAGTGAAGAAGTATTGCTGCAGGGCCTCCAGCGGTGCACGTGGATGCAGTGCTTGTCCCTGGAAATGTCCCTGCCTGCCACTGTGCTCTATCCAGTGCTCTGACATACACAATCTCTGCCTGGTGCACTTCTGATGCTTTGTTGTGAGCAGGCTGTGTATCCACCTTAGGCTGCAGAAGGATTGCTGCATGCCTAAGAGCATAGATTATATCTGCATTTCTACCCGTGTGTGTCTGGCCATTTGTGTATGCTATAGACCATTAGTTTTAAAACAGTGCTGCTGTTCCTCAGACTCCTGTTGGGACACAGAACTGTTGCTGCTCATGCTGCAAAGTGTGTAGTGTTTCAAAATCAGTGTCTTGCTCATAGCATGTTTTGTTTTTTTGTTTTTTTTTGCTTTGTTTTGCAAATTCTGGTTCTTGAGTCTATCCTCACCTTACAGCTTCCATTGTGAAGCAACTGCTTTAAAAGCTTTACAAGTTGTGAGAGCCTTATGAGGTAGCTGGTCTTCTGGGTACGTAAAAAATGGTTCTTATTTCTTCAATGGCTATCTAATGTTTAGGGGATTTAACTTCTTCTTGGATGCAGTCTGTAATCATCCAGTCTAATATTTCATTCCCAGCACATTTAATAGTCGCCACACTTCAACAACTTTTTTTCTACCTCTTTTCTTTTCAGGAGGGAATGTCGTGGTGTTTGAGGCAATGAGTCTCTCTGCATCTGTTTCAGTTGACACGGGGTCCCTTGGCAGGCAGCTGAGATTCTGTCTTCCATTAATAATTGTACCTGGCAACGTGGCAAAGGTTTGGATGTCTGATTTGTATCTTCTGTCACAGTAGAAACTCTGCCTGACATCACAGAAGCTGCAGGTTTTTAAAGGAGGAGGGCTTATTTGGCCAGGTTGAGTGACCTCAGTTATTTATAGTACACAGCTCAGTGGCTTTGGGTTGACACCAGCTTTGGAGAAGAAGTTCTGCCTGGCCTCGGCCAGCTTCCATGTCATGAATCCTGTGCTTGGGCAGGCTGGAATGGACTGGTTGACAAGCACAGAGGGGATTGCTTCTAAATTCAGTCTAATGTCCTGGAAACTCTCTCCTTAAAATTATAGAGGCCTTTTGGAGCTATCCTTTTTGGGAGAAAATGGAGACTTCCTGATAACTATTCTCTTCCCCCCTGTATTTCAAATGAAATCTGGTACTTAATTCATTATTCAAGCCTGTGGCTTGTCCTGCCCTGCTGGTCAGCCACGATGGACTTTCTGTACATCAGCCATAATATGTTCTCAGTGATGCATGACTTGTTTTTCTTAGTTCTTTTATTAGCAACCACACTTGCTGTTTAGTCTCAAAATGAGGCTAATTTTTCCATGTACTTATCATGCCTAATCCTGCTGCTTTCCCAGTGAATTCCCCAGTCTCCTGAGATGGAGTTGCAATCAGCTGCCCATTGTTTATCCACCACGGCTGCAGGAACAGCAGTAGACTCCTGCATCCTGGCTGCTTATGAGCCAGCTCTCTCTGCAAGCATTACTCACACCAGGAGCAACCTCCCCTTCCTATTATTGTCTCATAACATGGAGCACTCTTTCATTTTCTTGAGGTAGTTGTGTTAATGGGGCCCAGAATGCTGTTTCCCACAACGCTTTTAAAATTGCCTCTCAGCTGCATATTTATCTTCCTATGAGGCATGATGTTTCCATAGAATATTTCCTGGCCCTTGACATATGCATCCTCAGATTGAGTTCCTCTTTTCCACTGGATCTCTTTTAGCTGTAGCCTGTG
The DNA here is from genome assembly GCA_013397395.1 of Sinosuthora webbiana. Classification (NCBI taxonomy): domain Eukaryota; kingdom Metazoa; phylum Chordata; class Aves; order Passeriformes; family Sylviidae; genus Sinosuthora; species Sinosuthora webbiana. The sequence continues at coordinate 716,940 of VXBN01005156.1, read as the reverse complement.
TATATGTTCTATATTAGTGGTCCTTGCTGGGAAAAAGAGAAGGTGCATCACAAATTGTATTTAAGGGACAGAAGTTAAATACTGTAAGAACAACAGTAATGGATTTAGCCATATCCTCATCCTTTTTCATCCTACTGGGATTCTGTCTACTGCTGAAGTAAGAGGGAGAGAGGCTAGAGAAATTCCAGCTGTCACTGAAACATACTTCCCTACTGGTGTAGTTTATAGAAGTGTACCAGGTGGCGTGCAGTACATTGAGCAGATTCATTTTCAAGAGTTCAGCTGAGGCCATCTGTTGATTATATCGTAAATCCAACTTTCAAACTTCTAAATTGGGATTGGAGAACTCCTGGTTGCGTGAAACACAGCAGTCATCCAGCTTAAACTCACCCAGAAGATTCAGATTTGTTCAAAAGCAGTACGTTTAACTTGTATTGTAACTTGTAATACTGTTACATTACCTTGTAATTCTGTTGCATTAGCATGCTGTCAGATCAAGCACTGTTTATTCACACAAAACCAGCATAAAAATCACCCTGGGCTGCATACTCTGGCTAATCTGCCAAAACCACCATGACCTTATCCAGATCAAAGCAGTATTTCTGGGTGATCATGTGCAGCCCTGGCGTTCTTTGCTGGAGATCTGCAGTGACAAGCACACAATGATAAGTGATCTCGAGCTCTTGGCAGAGCTCAGGCTCTAGGTGTTACTATTCAGTCTGCCTGAGCCATGGCTAATGGCACAAAGGGAAGGTGGACATCCACAAAAATCTTTGAGGCTACATAAATTAACATTTTTATTTTCAGGACTTGCCAGCAGATTGCTTGGTTCTAGTCTCTGTGGGAGGGTCTCACTTGCTCCTTCCTGTTTCTGTAGCTTTAACTGTTTCCAGCGCTTGAAGACCAATTTACTCCAAGAATGGCTCCTGTTGCTGAGCTTTCCCCAGGCATCACCTGTGAACACGTGATGGAACGTGAGAGGAGCAAACCAAAGTTAAGATGAGATTCTTACTCATCAGTAAGTGTACGGTAAAGAGAATCTCAAGACAAGACACAGGAGGTAACATTGCCTAGGCATTGTTGATGCCATTCTCACCCTCACATCACAGAGTTCCATTTCGACTCACTGTGTGATGCTGAATCTGTTCCCCACTCCCCGCCCCCCTCCCAAAAAAAACCCAAAACCCTCCAAACTATTCTTTCCCACGGTAGAAACCCCCTGACTATATCCTTTGAGGAAAAGAGATTATTTTTACTAGAGCCAAACCTCAGAGTAGTTTAGTACTCTGATTAAATTTTTAACAAAAACAAAAAGCAAGAGAACAAAGCAAAACCCTACAACCTATCACATGTTCAAAGTTTCAGTTTTCACAATTTAGCAGTCATTATCAAATGTTAGTGACAGGTGTAATCTGAGTGCCACTGCAGGATGAAGATATAAGCAGTGTCCTTAGTTTGGCTACTCCTCTGTTTTGTGTGTTGGGAAGAGATATTTGAATCCACAGGATGCAGCCACCCTGTTTTGTCGATCCTACAAACCCCATAGTTTTGGCTATGCATTATAAAGTATTATCTCTTTGCCCACCTACAATTTTCTGGGGTATTTGAACTGGTTTGGGCTCTTTCCTAAGCTGAGAGTGCTTTTGGTGTTGTCTCATGCAGTCCAAATGCAGTGAGGCAGCATCAGAGGGGTCTGCTGGGTGAGTCCACTGTCTGTAGGAGAAAGGGAGCAACCAAAGGTCAGTAATGGAAAGCTGCCTTAGATCCCAGCTGCCTATGCAGCTGAGATCTGTCCAACAGAGCCATGTCTTTCTTTTCTAGTGCCTTTCTAGGCACTCCAAGGAACAGAAGCCTGTCCAGTGGCTCTCAGCATACATGTCTCAGGGTTTAGAAAGAATGGCCTTTAAGTTTGAAAGCTGTGCTTACAGTAAGAAAACAATTGTATCAGCAGTGGATATGATTAATCTCATTTAGGGTGAACTTGTTTCACTCTCCTCCAGCATTTTTTTACTTTGAATCTATAATAGCTGTGCCCACTGTGAAGCACAGGATGTTTCTGTGTTGGATCTACCAATATGAAGAACCAGTCTGGGATACAAGTACCTTGTCTGGCAGTAAAATGGGTAAAACCTAAATCCCAAGCACAGCAAAGAGGCTGTTTAATTGCCTCTGACCTACTTGCTGGTGCTTCATCCTTGCTCTGTGCCATGCTGCTGAGAGCAGGGCAGGCCTGGAGCACCCAGGTTTCTTCTGGCAACCTCTAAGCCAGAGCAATTAATTCATTTTTTTCAAATTTTGCTTCAGCCATCTAATTTACACTTATATGTATAAAGGAGTCACCTGCTTTGTTTACCAGATCTGGTCAGCAGCTAAGGTGGTGAGTAAAAAATGGGTAGAATAGATTCAACTAAAAAGACCAAAATAACAGAGGAGTTTATCTCGGAGATTCTTTAGTTTCCCTTCTCCACTCACCTGCCATGTGCTTTTTGAGCCAGGGAGGATGTTCAGACACTCCCCAGGTCTTGATACTCCCCAAGTATGAGGCTGTCATGCACTTTCAATGACCATATCATTTAATAGCCTCCTGGATAGCTCCAGGGGGCAATTTGGAGGACATGGATTATATCATATTAAAGTACTTAGATTTGTACTATTAAGATGCCTGTCCTGGGCAACAGGCAAAATCAGAGAGCATAAAAAAATATTGGTCAGAAGGGGTCCACTTAAGCAACTTGTGTCACTACTGGGTTTGTGCAGCTGATCTTCTTTTACTGCTGTCTGCCTTTTGAAGAATTAAACAATACACAGGAGTACAGTGCAGAGGTGTGTTATATCCTCCTACACTGAAACACTGCCCCAATGGTAGCTGTGTTTTAAAATGTCCCCTGTCTCCAGCTCATCTGGTTAAAAAAAAAAAAAAAAAAGAAATATAATAAGAAAAAGAAAGACAAGAACTCCAACTGTAAGAAAGAAATGCAAAGGAATGTTAGTTGATGCAGTCTTTAAAGGAAATAGATAAAAGTGGGAATTATTTTAATTGTCACTCTTGCTGAAGTCCTCAGTCTGCATCATGCAGCAGAGGGAACTCTGGAGGTCCTTTCTAGGTGACTTGAAAAAAATGACAACAGATGGTCTTGATATCAGTGACTCCTGAATTCTGTCCCATGTATGGTGCCTGATTTTATGTGGAGCACTTAAGCAGCACAGCTCCAGGCTGCTCTAGTGGGACACAGAGGAGTAAATGTACCTGCTCAGTGGAGCCCAACACACAAAGCCAGCCTGGAAGCCAAAGGGTGAAACTCAAGCCCTGCCCCTCAACATGCCCTGGGAACCACAACTGGTTCTGAAAAGTGACTGCACTGACTGCAGCCCAGTTTCTGCCATGTCTTGCCAGGTGCCAAATGTTTACCAACATAAAGAGAAGAGTCCTCTTTTCCTTAAGAAATTACATTCAATATCCTTTGATAAAGTCTTTTGAAAAATTATATGCAGTATTTTCTTTGTCTTTTGACAGCAAGAGAAACAAGGGATCTTCAGAAGTTCTATCATGAAAGGTGAAACTGATTGGAAAAAGAGGATGGAGGAAAAGAGATTTTCATAACAAAACCTTTTTCCAAATAGTGTGTATTTGTAGCAGTTCCAGGAAGTAACATAATACTGTTTTGATTAGTATTTAGATCACTGAAAGCAACTGATCCGTGTGAAATAGCAGCTACTGGGTAGATTTTGGTAAAGAGGGAAACTCCTTAGTGGTTTAATATAGGTGTTACCAAATACACTGCTATTGCACGCTTGGAATCCGTATTTTCTAACCATGTCACATCATAAGGTCCTTGTGATTCCTCAGTATTTATACATATAGCCTTGCAATTTTTTTCCTTATCAGCTTTCTCATAGTTACTTTCTCTGTGACTATTTTCTATTAAACCTTTATTTGTATTATTTACAGGCACCTCTGTGTTATTCTCAAGGCGTTTTTCATGTTGACTTCTTTATTTGTAGTAGTTTATATTTTTCTTTCATGGCTGGCTATAGGTTTTCCTGAAATGACGTTCCAATTTTAACATTGCCATATAATGTCAGTGTTAAAATGTTTCTAAGAAAGAAATGCACTGTGATAATTTAAGCCTCAGAAAACGAAGAGGAGACTGGTATAAAGGAAGAGGCTCCTCTGAGGTCAGGCAGAATTCAGCATAGCAAGGGCTTGCTTCTGCCACCTTCAGTCACCTTGAGCAGCCTGTGATTTCTGAGGGGCCACACTCTTTCAGATCCCTTGGGCTCCTTGCCCAGTGAAAATCTCTTCAGTGAGGACAAGGGGAGATGAATCTAAGAGTTTCCTGCCTAGAAGCTTTCTGAAAAGATTAATTACTCCGTGAAAGAGTCAAGTAATGAGAAATGACATTGCTTTTGTCGTAGGCCATTGGGTCCCTGGTTGGTCGTTCCCATTTTCCAGGACTAATCTCTAAAGTAAATAGTTGTCTTTTTGTTGACTGTCAGTGGTGTGTCACTGTGCAGCGACCTGCATGTGCAAATGCTCTGGACTAAGATCTTGTGGCCCCTGTCACGTCTGTACAGGGTGTATTTGCTGCTCCTCAATGCCCCCTGCCATCAGTTCCTTTCAGTCTGAAAGGAAGGAGATTGAGCAATTTGTCACCGCTTGTTGAGAAGTGGCCTTTGCTGCTTGATGGCCAAGTCCTTTCTTGCTGGCCTTTCTTCTCTTGCTTTTGAACCTCTTTTTCATTTCTGAAGTGATGCTTTGCTGCATCCCTCCTCCTGCCTTTTTCTGCTATTTTCTGTTCTCTGCTTAACTCCTTCCTTCTTTACAGGTTATGGCTTGACATGTCTGTGCATGCACACACACACACACAGAATTTAAGTAAACAGAAAAATTTACTTCCAACAGCACCTACAGACCTACTTTTTGCTCTAAGATTTCACAGTGTTGTGTGGTTTGCTCTTGGTCCCTGACTAATTAAAATTATCATGACACCAAAGCAGCATGCACACACTCATCCAATTATTTTTTTATTTAGTTGTACATATTTGGTATTTTCTTTCTAAGCCATATGAGAGCACCTTCCAAGGGACTGTTTCTTTGAAAACTGTTGATGTCAGGGGATGATGCAGAGTAGTGGTTTGCTGTGCAGCTGCACTGAGTCTTCCACAAATAACAGTGAGAATACTTATATTAAAAATCTTCACTTTTATTAGGAAATTTGCCTTGGTCACATGAGAACTTTCACCTGGTAACAAATCCAATATTTGTCTGTCTATCTGTCTGTCTGTCTGTCTGTCTATCTATCTCTACTGGCAGCCTTTAATATGCACCCCAAAAGATTTAAAACACCACAAAGGGAGAAGGTGAAGCTACCCAGAAATCTAATCCTCTGTATCCCACAAAAGTAATTTCTTTTTTCCTGATGTCACACTCCTCAGCATGGCTGTCTTCCTTGGTGACAAGATTGAGGACTTCAGTTTGGCTTTGGGGAGAAAACCAGGTGCACACACCTGTATTCTGTGTACAGCTATTTATTTTCCACATGGTTGCCCTGTGACGATTCTTCATGAATAAAAAGGTGCAGTGAAGAGATTCTCACTGTGATGAACCCCGCAGTGCTGCAGCTGATGACAGAAGACAGAAGGGAACCAAACCTTAAATATCCCAGCCTAATCAATTTGATTGTAATACAGTACTGTCACTTTTTGTCCCTGGTCCTTTTAAGTACTCTATTTTTTTTTTCTCATAGAATGAGAAAAATGGCTCATAGAATGAGCCAAAGAGTATCAAAGAGTGAGTTGGTGCAGAAGGCATCTCAGGGATCCATTCCCACCTTCCCCACGAAGCTGGCCAGGAGGCATACCACTTTATCCCAACTGAAGGGGAAAACCAGGGATTTTTTAAAACTAAATACCAGCTCAGCAGTCTTTGGGACACATGAGGAACTGGATTTCAGCCATGTATGTCCCAGGCTTTACATAAGCTGAGATCTTGTGCACACACCTCTGAAAGGCTTAAACTGCTCATCTGGTAATGGAGTGTCTGAAACTATAACAAACAAAGCCCTGCCCTCACCTCACAGATCTTGTAACCTCAGTAGGTGATAAGAAAATGAGCAGATGTAAAACCAAAGGTGGCATCCAGCTGGGAGTTTGGAATATGTGTAAAGGGAGTAACCACAGCACGGGGGCAATGAGTCACTGTCAGTTGTTAGGTTTATCAGAAGGCATCACTAAGTCTTAAGCAGAAATTTGAAGTGACTGTATATTCTCTTTACAGGAAGCTTCTCATTTCCAAAAGAAATGTTATAGAAGAGGAAGAAGCAGTAGTGCAGCATCGAAGAGCAGCAGCAGCAGCTGGTGAGTCACCTCTTATCTTCTTGGTCAGCTGCAAGCAAGCACCGAGCAAATGTGTGCTCTGATAGAAGGGGGTAACTTCATGGAAAAGATTTGATCCAGTAGAGGTAGCTGAGGAACGCAGAGTATGAAAATACTATAGAGGTCACAAGTCAGCAAGATAGATTTTTCTGCAATGTGTTCAACAGTTTTCTAGGGAGAGAAAGTAGATGGGTTGAAATCAGGAAGAGGAATCTTCAGATGTAGAGGTGCGACAATGAAAACCTGAATCAGAACTTTACCTAAGGAAAAGGGGCTGAATTTTTAAGGGACTTTGCAGGTAGAATGAACATGATTTGTGTTGAACAGGTTGCCTCTTCTCTTGCCAGCTGTGTGCATTAAAGAGAAGACTGCTTTTGCCAATCACAGGTTACTCCTCTTACAAAATTACTGAAGATTTCCATGCCTGTCCTTATTTAGGAACAGTTGCAATTAAAGAAATCCAATTATTTCAGTTCCCTCTGTTTGGTTCCTCTTGTTGTTTAAATTAGTTCCTCTGCTAGAATCTGCAAGCTTTTGCAACTTCTGTTTTCCTCACTATTCCTGATGTAACCATTATGTCAGCATAAAAATCCTCCCAGCTTACACAGTGCTTTTCTATAGTTCTGAAATCCTGTGAGAAGATTTTTGTTCAGGAACCTAAAACTTTAAGGCTATCCAAACTGTGTTTCTCAATTTTTATCTTCTTTTTTATGTCACTACTAAAAGCGAAAACTCACACAACTCTAGGGCGTTCTTTAATTAACCCTCATCTAACTCCCACTCATGTTCACAGAAATACTTCCTTTCATGTCAGTGAACCTGATCTGAGTAAAGTTAAAGCCTAGATAATACCAACCTCACTTCAGGAATATTAAGGATTGCTGTAATATGAACAAAGTTTAATGAGCAAAGACTCAGGAAGTTTCCTGGTGATGCAAAACTGGGGAGAGTTGCTGATACATCTGAAAGCTCTGCTGCCTTCCATGGCACCTTGATAAGCCAGAGGGTAGCATGGAGAGAGACTTAATGAGGTTTAACAAAGGCAAATGCAGGGTCCTGCATGTGGGGAGGAATAACCCCAAGTCCCAGCACAGTTTGAGGTGTGACCCTCTGGAGAGGAGCTCTGCAGAGAAGCATGTGGGAGTCTTGGTGGGTGACAATTTGACCATGAGCCAGCAGCGTGTCCTTGTGGCCAGGAGAGCCAACGGTTCCCAGTGGTGCATCAGCATGAGTGTGGCCTGCCCCTCTACTCAGCCCTGGTGAGGCCCCACCTGCAGTACTCTGTTCAGTTCTGGGCTCCTTAGGACAGGAATGACAAGGAGCCACTGAAAAAGGTATGGTGGAGGAACACAAAGATGATGAGGAGTCTGGAGCATCTCTTTTATGAGAAGACACTGTGGGAGCTGGGCCTGGTTAGTCTGGAGAAGACTGAGAGGGGATCTCATTAATGCACATAAATATCTCAAAACCGGTGTCAAGAGGAGTGCCAGACTCATTCCATTGGTCCTCAGCAGCAGGGCAAGGAGGAAAGGCCATAAACTAAACCACAAGAAGTTTCACGTTAACATGAAGAAGAACTTTACACTGAGGGTGGCAGGGCACTAGAACAGGCTGCCCAAGGAGGTTATGGAGTCTCCTTCTCTGGAGACATTCCAAACCCACCTGGACGTGTTCCTGTGTCACCTCCTGTAGGTGCTTTTGCCTTGACAGGGGGGGTTGGACTGGGTGATCTCTAGGGGTCCCTTCCAAACCTACCCATTCTGTGATTCTGTGAATGCCTATTGCAGTATACTGCACAGAAGTAGCGTTTCCTGTACAGCAGACGTTACTGAGGATTTTCCAAGGATAGTTTTCCAATCTCTATTTAGCATAAACTGTAGATGTGTTAGATTGGTGCTTGTGATATGTAACCTACAATGAAAGAAACAACCCCTCTTGTTTAAAAGGACAGGGGAGGTGATAGCACATGCCATGCCAGAGGAAGATGGTTAGCCAGAGGGATTGTAAGCACCTGGAGGCATTTGTCTCTTCTGGAGGAGCCAGTGGCTGAGAGGAGTCAATACTCAAGTTGTCCTAGGGAAGAAAGGTAAGATGCCTTTGGCTTTTGTTTAGTGGTTTGTTTCCGTAACAAGATGAGAACAGAAGTCAATTTTGAGCCATGAATTAAAAAAA
>VXBN01005156.1:665036-708388 GCA_013397395.1 Sinosuthora webbiana | reverse complement strand
AAAAAAAAAAAAAAAAAAGAAGAAGAAGGAAAATTTTATATTGTTTTTAACTCTCAGGCAGAAATTGTTCAGGTTCTGCAGATATTTTTGTTAGTGGAAAGCACATTTGTGGAAACCCAGTGGCTACCAGGCTAACCTAGGGATGGGGCAAGATAGTACAAGAAAACCTTGCTGATCTTATTGTTTGAGGCTCTTGAGGATCCAAATTACGATGTTATGACAGTATTCATAAAAATATTCAATATTTTCTATCAATCTGACACATGGGGCTGTGGAGATAACGGTGATGTAGGAGGGCCATGGGCTGAAGTTTCTCTTTTTTCTTCACCAACCATACAATGGGGAAAGTGAGTAAAGCTGAGGCTGTGATTCTGAAGTCTCTCTGCACTGACAGAAGCACGGACTGCTGCCAAAGACACAGAGCGGCACATTTTGACAACAGGCTGCTCTTATACTTAAGAATAGCCTGAGTTGGAAGAGACCTTCAATGATCATCAAAGTCTATCTCCTGGCCCTGCACAGGACACCCCAAGAATTCCACCCTGTGCCTGAAAGTGCTGTCCAAATGCTCCTTGAACTCTGTCAGGTTGATGCAGTGACCACTTCCCTGGGGAGCCTATTCCAGCGGCCGAGGGTGAAGAACCTTTTCCTGATATCCAAACTAAACCTCCTCAGACGCAGCTTCAGGGCGTTCCCTCAGGCCCTGTCACTGTTACCACAGAGAAGAGATCAGTCCCTGCCCTCCTCTTCCCCTCATGAGGAAGTTGCAGACTGCAATGAGGTCTCCCCACCATAGTTAATTCTGTTAGTTTAGGCTTGCTTGTTGATAGGAAATGGGGTGTTACTCTGGCTTCCATATAAAAAGCAGCAAAAGCCACAAAGGTAACTCCCTAAGTACATAAGTGAAATTTCTCTTCTAGGTTTAATTTTTTCAAAAGCATTAGGGTGTTTGAGGCAATCTTATGTTACCTGTTACACCTGATTTTTGCATAAGTTTGATGATGAACATCAGCCATCATAACACCAGAGAGGGTGTTTTGGAGAACACCGAGTGCCTGGACATTCTGGAGGTACATTGTGCCTCCATTTCTGCTGTGCTCTGGCAGCACAGTCAAGTGACAAGTTCCAGCCTTTCTCCCTTTCTGCATATGAATACTCTGTCTGCAGGAAATAGGGATGAAGAACTTCAGGTCTGATCACTGCTGATCCTTCCAAACCTTCCTGTCACTGTGCTAACTGCAAAGGTCAGATCTTCATAATCATGATGCCACCAGTTCAGACAGATGCACAGACTTTAGGAGAGGTACAGAAACTAATTATTCTATAATTAGCAGAGTAGTACAAATCCAGAGAAACCATCCAAAATCATTCCAGATTGCTTTTTTTGTACTGCCTTGCATGAGTTTTTTCTTCTCTTGTAGGTAATTCAGTACATTTAAATCAAACTGAGGAAAGTATTTGTTCTTCCGATCCCCACTTGGAGTTTCTTTTCTTTCTTGGAACACAGTCACTTTCAGAGAGTTGCAGACAAAGGATTTCTAATCATCTACACACCCCACATCTGCCCTTTCACTTTGCATGTTGATGTCCAGAGCTCTTTGATGGTAGTCACTTGATCAGCTTCTTCAAGCAATGCCTGAAGTGATGTTCTCCAGCTGATGTGCTTTTTTGGAAACAGCCTCTCAAAATACAAAACATCCAGAGCTTGCAAAGGACAGATGTAGGTGTGCACAGTATTGCTAACTATCCAAAACTTTTCCATCTATAAAACAGAACAAAATTGTTTTGACACCCTTTAAACGTTTTCTTTAATGATGATAACTGAAGGGGCACTGAGAGCAGACCATGTCCCACGGTATTGCCCCACCTCACTGATCTCTGCTGCCTCTTGTTCTCAGTCTCTGTTGATCTGTGTTTTATAAAAGATGTGAAGCAGAGCAGATTGCTGTGCAGGACCCAGCAGAGTACAGCTTCGATCTCTGACCACCTCTTATTATCAAACTCATCAATTATAACGTGGAGTTCCTGGAGCACAGTTCAATACTGTCCACAGGGAGAATTAGCACACAATTTCTCCAGTGTCTGAAGAAAGATAATGCTCAGCTGGTGCACAGATAGCATTTCCTCTCTTCTTCCTGTTTACCTACTTCCATGAAACATGCAGAAAGACAACATACAAGAGACAGACCTTTTGTGTGAGTTGCAGGTGGCCAGAGGTTCAGAATAATGAAGGCAGGAACTGAGAAATACCAGAACCATGACTTACGTTTTACTTCCAGATCTTCTAAGCTAAAAATGGGCTGTCTTGTTTCCAGTTAAAGAAAAACAATACTAGGATGATGCCATTGCAAGTGGTGTGCAAAGTGTAAAACAGGCCACAGAGCAAAAGTAAGGCTGCCTTGCTAGGCTATAGACAGTAATACATCATTCTGCTAACAGAGGGCAATGTAGAAAAGCAAACGTGTGTACAAAGCCTCTTCTTCCTTAAGCGTGAATTAATGACATTTTTACTTTGCTTCTTCATGTTAAGTCAGATCTGTGTTTCTAGAATGACAGTGCTTCATATAAAATCTGAAAGCATCTATAGCCAAGACTGTGATGAGGATACCCCAAATAACCATCCTCATGAAAACCTACTTCAGTCTATAATAAGTCACTCTCCTCCTCCTGAGCTTTCTTGGAAGAAAAATCTACAGGAAGTAAAATGGGATCTTGCTGACTCCACTTTTCCCCAGCTTCTCAGAAATAGTTCCATTAGAAGGCAATCATTGCAGCAATTTAAAACCTACCTTTAGAGGAGGCTGAAGGATTTGTTTTTCTCCATGAGAATGAACTTCAGGTTTCACATGCAGAAATGGGAGAAGGTCACTCTGGCTCACAGTCTGCAAAGCTAATCTAGCAAATGCTGGGGAGATAGGCCAGTGGTTCTAGCTGTTTAACTGCCAAGGGAATAATCAATCAAGTAAATATTAAGAGAATCTTTTTATCTTTCTTAGACAGATTTGGGTTTGGTAGGGACTACACTGGAAATATCTGAGCATAACTTTTCCTCAAGTGTGTGACAGCCGCTGATGTACACATCCTGTGCCATGGGTGGGAGAAAATTCCCCATTTGTCATCACCACTGTGGCACTTGTATGGATAGAACAGCTGCATCTCTTGCCCCTCTACAGCATTTGCACCATGTGCAACAACAGCAGCCAGCAGCACTGTAACATAAATGTGTCCAAAATCATACTTCACTTTGATTACCTATAAAACCATATTCTATAAAACAGGAGGAAGAAAATGCCATTGCTTTCCTTAAATAGATCAAATTTCAGTAAAAATCCTGATAATTCCCTTACCTTTGGTTTAACAAATGCAGGAAGGGCCTAGGTTGTCACTAAATCAGCTGTGCAGTAGTAGAAGGAACTTGGTACAGCAGCAGAGATTCAGTGATCTAATTAAAAAGTCTCAGGCTATTGGACTTTTCCATTATGAGATCAGAATGTTTGTCTGCCTCACAATTTTGATGCTATCTTGACTTGTCTCATATATCACAGACATGTGAAAATTAATTTGGGGAGGATTTAGAATGTATTCTTTACGGCACTCTCTTTTAGGAAGGTTGGAAAAAATGTGCTGTCCATTTAAAGGTCCTAAAATTTGTTTCCAGTGCTTTTATATTGTATTCTGGTACCTGACCTTTTCTTTTTATTATTTTCCCATCAGGAAAAAAAAGAAAATCTGGGCTTTTCATCTTCTTAGTGGTGCAATTCCATAGGAGCTTTTAAAACTTTTCTGATGCTACAAATACTTCCAATTTTCTGCATGTAGGGCATTGTACCACTGCCTGTAACTCTTCTGAGCAACCTGTTCCAGGTTAGTTTCCATTTCAAAAGCACAGTTTCTTTTGCTGCTTTCTAAATATTTCATGGAGGTCGTGTTTCTAAATTATGCAGGAAAAGCAGAGTAAAAAAAAAAAAAAAAAGAAAAAAATAAAAAAGAAAAAAGAAAAAGTATATTCTATCAGCAATCAAAGCCATAGAAATGGTATTGTCTGCTAAGTGGTATCTGGGCATGTTCCTATCTAATATAAAGGTAAGAAGGTAATGCAATCCCAAGTATTTAGGAAGACCTGTGGAGAACAACAGCAGAACTGGAGAATAGAGAACATATTTGATGATTGTGTTTTCAGCTGCAATCACAGCACAAAACTCGTGCTGCATGTCTTCTTTTCAAGCTTTGTTATAGATACATATAGTGTGTACATATATAGAAATATGCAGGGTATTGTGCTAGGCAGTAGTAATTGGTACAGGGTGATTGGCAATAATGAACAGTGTAGATGTTGAAACAAACTCTGAAAACAAACACTCCTGAAGCAGAGATTGCTTTTTGTAAAGCTTATTTCACAGTTCACTTCAGCTGAAATCACCTTTTTCATATCTCCTGCGTGGCTGTTACAGAACAAGGCTGTACCTGAATGACAGCACTTGGCCCTGGTCCTGTGCCCGCAGGATGTGTGCACATCCAGCTCCACCCCACCTTGTATCAACACAGAGGATGTGGAGTTACAGTTTAGTTCCTGCTGCAGGACTTGTGGGAAGGTTATGATTTGAGAATAAGTCTGCTGATACTTTCAGTCTGCAACAACTTTATCTGCATTTATAACTTCACAAGGAAATAGTTACTATCTTATTATTAAATGTGAAGATTTAATATTAATGTTAATATTTCCCTGCTTTTGTTTTTCCCCCTTTTTTTCTTTTTTGTTAAATATATGCAATTTCTTTTTTATCTGTTCTGGAATTTCTATTTGGAAGAAAGCGCTTCCACTCACTGCCACTGGATTGTCATTGGGCTCATTACCTCCAGTGAGATGAGCAGTGGCATGGAATAATTAAACCTACTATCTGCTGGTAAGCAGGGAATATTTCCACCTTATTCCTTTTCATTTGACCTTTGGTTAACATATTTCTCTTTGCTACGTGGATGGTATTTCTTCCCCTAGATGCAGTGTGTTGCTTTATCCTGGATGAGACAGTGATTCCTACAACATTGTTTTCAAAACTGTGTTTACAAGGAAGAAAATGTGATCTTTTATACTGCTGAATGATGATAAATTTTGTCTGCAAAAATACTTATTAGATGGCAATAAAATCTGATTTTTATGCCTATGAGAATTAATTTCCATAATGAAATTTCATGATTAATATTTTAAATGAAGTTGTGTTGCTCTGTTTATATAATGCAGCATTTAATCACATAAGTATCTAAATCAGAGCTTTCTGGTGTAACCTACTACGTAAGAGATAGCTCTTGGGAGATTTCACAAATAATTAGAAGTTAATTCATAATGAAATGAAGAGGAATAATGCTTTTATTATAAGTTTTTCCTTTGTTAATAGTAAAAAACATCCAAGATCATAAAAAAACAAAAGAAAACTCCAACAAACTCCCAAAGTGAAATATAAAAAATCTGCCTGTGAAAGTGAAATGTGGCCTGGTTACAGTGTGGCATGGGCTTGATTTACTGGAATCCAGACAATGTCTGCGGGTTACTGGAATTTCCCTAAACAAATTTTTGCTTCGTTTATTTTTAGGTCATTTGAGTTCTTGGGAATATGGGCACCCTATTGACCAAAATGTATGAAAAATGCTGCATGGGAACCAGCAGCAGAGGCTTACCCATATCATCCTAACAATATTGGCCACTTGGATTTGGTCAGAAGGAAAAACAAGGGAAATGTTGTTCCTCATCCTGCCAGAGGTAAATTTCTGGGAACCTCTTGTTTTTTCTCCCTGTTTAATTTTTGCAATTAGTTTTATATTACTAAAAACAGTCTTAGTATAGTAACTCCCTGACCTTAGGCAATAAAGTATTTTTCTTTTTCTTGATTTCTCACTTTCCCCTCTCTCACTCAATTTAATTTTTCTTGGATTTCAGTGGAAAAACTTGCCTGTCAGGGATAACAGAACATGTGGGCTCGAATCCCTTTGTGGCAGAGAAGGGAGCATTAAACAAGGGTCTCCCTCAATTTCTCTTTGCCTCTGTCCCGTTGGTCTCACCAAGCACCATGCAGCTGACAATTTACAGGGTCTAGTTTTCTCACCTACTGGGAAATCAGTCAGACCACAATGATAAATGGGGTGTTTAATCTCAAGAAAGTTAATTTTTGCAGCTAGACTGTGTTGCCAAATTCTTTCCCTATTACTGCAGGTCATCAAATGTCCTCAAACTTCTTGGCATATCTATCTGTGCATGTCTCCAGCTTCAGTGTAGATGTGACAACAGGGCAAGAAAACAATCAAGGGCAGAGCTTGAAAGTTCCTACCAAACAAAGAGGGTTTCATGTGCTCACTTATTTAATCAGGCATATTTTAGTGCAACAAAGTTTTACTTTGCTTAAAAGAAACCTTAAGTTTCTGCTTTTGCTACCCTCACTCTCCTTGAGCAGCTCAGTGATTTCTGAGAGATTGTGCTATTTCAGATGACTCAGGCTACTCATAATTTCTGTAAAAAATAGACTTTCATATTGAAAATTGAATACCGAAAACCAATTCAAACTGGAAACCAATGTTTTCATGTTGGTTTTCAGTTCAGAAAAAGGGACTGTACACTCTTTAAATTGTTCTGTGTCTTTTCTTAAGATGAGTGTAAGTAAACAAATAGGAAAACATCTTAGAAAGAAGTGATTTAAACAGCCACCTCTGGTTCCATTTGTATCAAATCCGTCTTATAAAATGATAGCTGCTACAGCTGATAAAAATGCAAAAGTTACAGTACAGAAAAAAGGACATAAGTCACCTTATACAATAGTTAAGTATTGGCCAAGAGCAACTGTCTGCCACTGAGGGGTTTAAGTGCATGGCCAACATGATCATTTGTGCCTTTGTGCAGTTAAAGCAAATAACTTCATTTAATTTCAGAGAAATAATGTGTAAATTTATGCCTGTTTTAAAATTAATTGTTTTATATTGAAATAAAACCAGCAAATCTATTGCTCCTCTGGATACAACATCATTTTTCCTCTTAGTACAAGATGAATGCAAAGAAGTAAATGGGACATGTGAGCTGCTAATGCATCACTTAGTTTCCAGCAGTGCCTTAGATGATAAGGATTTAGTCTTGCAAGACACTGTAAATCTGGGTGAAAGGTTCCAGTGAAAAAGGGGGAAAGGGAGGAAACTGTGACAGAAATCATTCCTCTGTTTGGACAAATTCATAATGTGAGGATTCCTTTCAGGCACAATATGACCTAAAGTTACCACACAGGAAATTTAGATGTGTCAGGGCCTCATGAGAATACAGGTAGAAACTCTTTTCCAAACCCAAGGAAGGAAAGGCAGACCTACTGGGGTAAGAGAATCCTGCTTTGAGTAATACCTCAATAACTCAGCTTGCCAAAGAGGTGTGCATTTATTGGCAATTATTGTTGATGTGCTGCCTCTACCCTTTCCCAGCCTCCCCACACGAGATCTTTGTCCTTCCCATTTTTTTTCTTTAATTAGTTCTCTTCTTTGGTCCTAACACATAGCAGAACTAAACAAAGCTTTCCAGCCTGCTAGGAAGATCAAAATCTGTAAAATTAAATGGAAGATGGAAAAAAACCCCTGTGTTTGAACAATAAAAAAAGCAAAATAATTTTAATGAAGATCATCATAATAAGTCCTCAATTACCACAGCAGTCTGGCCACAAAACTATAAAAAAAATGTGGGGCAAGGGGGAGGAAATCCACCCTAGCATCTCTCATTTTATTGAAACACTCATTTTTAAGTGCTGCCATAAATTTAACCACCAGATTTATAAATCCATACTTTGTGCCCATGTCTAATTGCAGATCAGGAGGTGATATGTCCACACAGGTTCTCATGGATTCACTTCAGAATAACTGATGTATGAAGGGTCTTCTTTTTTTCTTGTGTAGACCAAGCCAAAGATAATACAAAGGAACCAGCAGTGAAAGAAAGCAGCTGCAGAACAACAGAGTATCACTGAGCCTGGATTTCATGTGGTAAGTGAATTAACGTTTTCACTTTAATTCACTTTCTTTAGTGTGTCTGTGGTGTTGTTTAGTTGATAGACAGGAGGAGATGTGTAGATATGAATAATTTGTGAAGCTCACTGGACCTGGGATGTGTTAGGAGCTCATGAGCTCTTCTTCCTGAAGAAATCAAAGTCAGGCAATATTAGGAAAAATACACAGTAAAAACTGATGTAAGTTATCCTGTTGTGATTTTTTCTTCTTTTATTGAACAGTTTTGAATTTAGAAAGAGAAAAGTTGTCCCCAGGACAGTAAAATTAATAAAGTCACCCCTTCAAGGATTTATGGTTCCTTCTGAAAGAAACATGTTTTATTGGCGTCCTTTTTGTAGCTTACTGAGTCTCCACAGAACATGGAAACTGTAGGAAGTCACCTTTGGCCACCTCTGAAATGGAACTTCACTGGGCTGCTCAGATAATCTCTATGTACTCCTCCCAGGCTATTTATCCTTGTTTCAACCACCAAACCTTTCTTTGCAATCCTGCTATGGTTAGCTATTATTTACCAGAGGATTTTGGAGATCCTTTTTATTGTACTTTGGGAGGGATTTTTAAATTAAAATCACTGTAAATTGAAGATCAGTAAGCCTTGCTTCAATATAAGGGAAGTTAAATAAAATGATAATGAAATTTACTTTTAAATAATGTAGGCCTGAGCTAGAATGGGTTTTTAATGGAAAAATAAAAGGAAGGTGAAAAGATCAGGAGTTAAAAATATAAGAGAAAATAATCATACAAGATTATTTTCTTACAGTAGTCTTGTATTTCATACTGTTGACCTCTGACAGACATTCAGTCTTCAGAAAGATATGGATTACCTTAATTTACTAAACACTTAAAAAGGATATAAATCCTCAGGTTCCAGAGTTAAGTCAAATTTCAAATTAATGGAACAAAGGTAAACAAGTTTCTCTATATAAAGCTATCGTTTCTTCATTGTCCATAAGGTAATAACTTCGGATTTTTCTCCAGTGCTAACTTCTGTCAGGAGCAGGTTGCTGAGGCTGATTATGGCTGGTGGGTCAGTTTATATTTCTGCAGTGCAAGTGACCACAAGGTGAAGTAGATGTGGAGTGATTTCCCCCTTCAAGAAACTGGTTACAGCACCAGCGTGTCTTTTAGGAAAACTTTGGATCCCTGCTGTCCTCCTAAGATGCCCTAGTTCAGCTGCTGTAAAGAAGGCACATCCCAGGTGACCCATTAGCAAAGAGAGAAATTGGGAAGCACATGCAGAAGAAAATAAGTTCCCACAGGCCCTTTTGTGCTTTATTGTGTTTTGTGCAGGATTCTCATCAAAGGTAGTTTTGTTTTCAAGATGAGTTTCTTTTTTCAATTCAGTCATCTTTGTGAGAATGCTAATAACCTTTCTATAGCAAGGAAATGGGGGGCTTTTTAAGCTTTGGCCAAAGTTCCAATTTCTTTCCACTCCATTCCAACGAAGTGTTCTGAAGTCCCCAAGTGCGCAGACAAGATAGATTGTAGTAAACTCTCTAACAGCAGATTCTCATTTGACTGGAGTCACAAGCAATACATTTTTATCCCTCTACAGCAGCAAAAGTCTCTGATGTGGTAATTTTCACCTCCTTTACTTCCTTTTCTCCTCCTTCCTTTGTATTCACCTCAATGTATTCAAATCTAGAGACACGTGGCTGTGTGTCTGCATTCATAACCCAGAGCTGGAAGGCCCTGTGCCACAGCAGCCAGAGAAAACCAGAGCCTAGGGCTGGCCTGGGATATCCTGAGGCTGCTCTGTTCTATCAGGAGCAGCAGCTGGGACAGGAACTGTCCAGCAGAGCACCACACAGGCTGTTCCTGGCAGGATGTTTTGCTGAGTTGGGTTTGCTGTTTTTAATTGCCTACCTGCTCTATAAAAGGCACTCAGAGCTGTGATGCACTTGTTGTAGTCAGGTGAATAAGTGCAGGTTCTAACGTGGCTCCTTTCACAGCTTTCAATTTTCCTGTCAACTTAGAATTGATCTTTTGCTAATGCTTTCACATACTCTCTTCCAGGGGCTCATACCTATTTATTTTTTCAAAACATGCTGAATCATTTAAAATTCTAATAGAACTTTGTTTCCCAGATACCTAACTTGCTCTTGAAGACCTTTTCAAGCTTTTTAAGCTGTAATTTGTTACTTTACAAAAAAAAAAAGAAAATCCAACCAAACAAACAAAAAAAAAACCAGTAAAGTTTATATGTTCAATTTTACAAAAAAAAAAAAAAGTATTGAAAATTTTGGTATCCATCCTGCTCAAAGAAAAAATGGGCCTAATGTCTGTGTAAGCATTGCAGTCAGAACAGGGAATTCTTTGTAATTCAATCACAGCTACAGTGCAGAAAATTTCATCACAACTAACAATGGTAATATTGAAAAATGTGGTTTAGTTTTCTAGTATCTCCTGTAATACAGAAGCAGCCCTGGAATGCACATTCAAGACTGCGTAATCTGGGAATTAGCTGAAGAGACAATGGCAGTAAAGATTCTTTAATTCAAAAATCTGAGTGCTCAAATGACACAAAACCCACCAAGAAAGTCCTACAAAAGATGATGCAAACAAACTGCTGGCCACATAATTATTCTCCCAGCAGGCTCATCAGACAATTCCCAGCATGCTCTCATGCCTCTTCTGGGAATGTTTTGACTAAATCTAACAAAATAACGGCTGCAGTCACCTCCTTTTATAGTCACTTGGGATACAAATTGGCTGCAGTGTCAAGTCCTTGAAGGAACTGATGGTTCTCACCAGCAGTATTTGACTGGCAGATGCAAAACCCTTGGCAGACACAAAGGCACGTTCAAAGCCATTGGATAAAACATCCTTTTTATTCTAGAGTGAGAAATCCTCAAGGAGGAAGCATGCTGAAATATGCACTTTGGATATGTTTCTTTTTAAGAGAAGAGAGGAAGCTTTTTTCTATCATTTTAGGTTATTTCAGGAAAAAGTACAACTGCTTTTGGAAACTTCACAAGCAAACAATTCCATCCACTCTTCCTTGGCATAGGCATGATCTGTGCCCTCATTAGGAACAAGCAACTTGAGCAAAACTAACTGCAGAAGCCATTTCACAGCACTTGTCCATTCATTACATCTTTCATTCCTAGTCGTAAATATTTGTTTAAAGAATTTGCTTCCAAAAATTGAACTAGATCTCAAAGCTTAATATGTTATGAGCCTGTCCATCTTGGGAGGTTCTACTAATGTTGGATAGGCACCAAAATGCACTTCTCCCTCTAAAGATGTGTGGAGCTGAAGTGGTACCTGGGGCATAAATCAAAATGGCCCTGTTGAAATCGGTTTCCTCTGGGAATAAAAGCTCCCATGTGAGTCCTGCTGTGTGTGCTAACACAATTTTGTGGGGGAGAAAAGTTATTAATCTCATGGTGTTTCTGATTGCTTCACAAATTCCTGACCTTTAAGGTGAGAAATGGCCATTAGCCTCTCTCTCTCCCCTGGCTGTCTCGCATGGGTCACAGTATCTCTTCACCAGGGCAGCAAGGCATGGAACTTGCAGGTTAGGAATAAGGAGGAAATAAATCAGCCAGAATGAAAGCCCTGAGGTGTTCCTTCTGCATCCTCAGAGGACAGTAGAAGGTTTGTGACTGCCCATCCAGAATTGGCAATGAACTCATGCCTCTTCCAGCTCAGGCTTGGCTGCTCTTTTTTAGGTAGTCCTAGGAAGGGACAGAGCACTGCTCCTGGAAATTTTTTGCTTGTGAAAATGTCATGAAGGTGAAAATGGTATCTTTAAAACCTCTTTAGATCTCTGAATCCTCATAAAGGAGAGCATTTTAATTTTGTTCTGTACTTTTTTACTTGACTCTACATGGTTTCCAAGCTTGGTAGGGCTAAAAGATCTTCTCTGCCTTTGGAGAAAACTGTCCTCATTGGTAACGATTCAAAATGCTAGACTTTTTCAAAAAAGGTTATTTTCATGTCTAAGATCAGTTTCAGGGTGTGGGTGAGAAAGTTTGCTCTCGTCTGCCATTGAGTTTATAGAAGTGCATATTTTTGGACCAGGCTCCTCTTTTTTTTTTTAAGGTACATACCCACAAACTTCTAACCAACTCAAGTTACAGAATCAAAACTGCATTGAAACAATTTGTCATGGGTTTTACAGTCTTTAAGGGTAATATATTGGATAATCACAGAATCACAAAATCACAGAATAATCTCAGTTGGATGGAGTCCACAAGGATCATCAAGTCGAACTCTTCAGTGAATGGCCAAACAGGGATTATAATGGATCGTTTTCTCCAGATTTCACTGTAAATAAAGTCAACATGATAATCCAGAATGTTCTTCCTTTACAATACCTCAAGAATTGCAAATAGAAATATGATCCCCAGTCTTTGTGAAGCTAAACTTCATGTCAGATAGTTGGCAATATCCTGCCTCTTCCAGAAAGATTAGCTCCTTCAGCCCTCAAGAGATCAGTTTCTCCTTTGTCTGGCCTGCTCCGCTACTTTTTCCTGGTGACATTTCCTATGTAAAGGCTGTTCCTGTTGCCTCTCATTCTGGATCTCACAGACCCAGCCCTGAAAACAAATTAATTATTGAACATATGACTGCAATGCTTGCCAGATACCCTGCCTTCTGCCCACAGGGTCCTGCAGGAATTGCCTGGATGTCATGGTCAGAGCTACAACAACTGCACCACAGTCCCAGGCCTTTTGCTGTCACCAAAGTAGGACGTTTTACTGTTCCCGCTGAATTCAGTGGAGCTGGGATTTGGCAGCTGCTCAGTCGCCAGAACCTTGTGTCTCTAAGTATGGGTTCATTCATCATGGATTCAGGCTGGACAATCTCTTCTGTCAGATGGCCAGCAGCACAGGTTACATTGGTGATAAAGGGTGCAAGAGGAGGAGTCCTCACCACCTTCCTCTAACTTGTAGGGAGAAGCCCCACTCCATCTCTGCCATCTCCCAGCCAATCCCTCCATCTTCCCAGTCTAACAGTCATTCCCTCAGGTCCCAAAGGCACTGACCCACTGTTCTATCTGAAAACTTCTAGTTGAAGATGTGGTCTGAGAAAAAAGAGCATTCCCTTCCTTAGGGGTATATATTTCCCCCTGCACATCTCATCGCAGCCTGATCTTTTTAAACATCAAAAGTACTTGTGTAAATATATACAACGAGGCTAAGTGATTAGAATAATCTAATGCAAATTTCAAAGACTCTGAGGAGATCTGAGAAATCAACACTGTCATAAGTTTCATTTCCACAGCATGAATGGAAATAATATTAGTAAAATGCAGTTTGTACTTCAAAGAAAAGCAGTGTTGAAACGCTAATAAGTGAGAGGATTGCTGGAAGGTGGGGAGGGGAACATGGCAGGTGCGGGGTAAGCTCTTTCTCCAGTTGTAGATGCATTTTATTTGTTCATAAATGCCTTAGAAATGTAATAACCTCTCTGTGAGCAATGAGGCGTTCTTTTCCATTAACTTTTGCCATATACTTTTTTCATGCATCCTCATTTGTCTCCTGACCCTGACTTCAATTCCACAGGCTGGCATGGCCCTGGTCTCTTTTGGCAGCATCTGTGACAGCCACCACAAGGGCTGAAAAGAAGAGCCATATAAAGACACCCCAGGGAAGGGAAGCCTTCTCAAAGGTAGCACCCAGCCTCAGCCACCCTCTTCCCAGAGGCAAGGATGCCTCCCTCTTGGACAAAAGGGAACCTAGCAGGAAAGCAAAACACGGTGCACAGATGACTCAGGCAAGAAAATGCAGTGGAGGTGTAGCCCCTGGGGATGCCACCAGTCCCATACCTGCAGTTCTTGTCCACAGTCTGAGCATGTGCCCTGTCCCCAACACATCCCAAAACAGCACTGTGCCAGCCCCGCTGAAGGGTGGCACAGCAGGGACCAAGGTGTGGGGCATTGTGTCTCCTGTCTGATGGGGACGTGAGACAGCCTCATCTAAATATCCACTTCAGACTCAACCTCTGCGAGGGCTGCACAGCTTTGCCTGTCAGCAGCCACTTCATAAAAAGCTCCTGGGCTCTGGAGCTGACAGAGCAGGAGCAGCCCCCTTCCTGTGACAGGTCCCTGAGCCAGCGCTGAGTCTTCCACCTCCCTTCCCTCCACTTTATCCTCTGAGTCCTAGTGCAGCTCCACTGCCCAAAGCACTCATTTTCTCCATCACCATCACTTACACTGAAAGTGCACTGGGCAGCTCCTCAGGGAGCTGATGGAGAGGTGGCACATCAAGGCTAGGAATATGTCTAATTTTTTCAATTCTGAGGACAGGCATTTTCATGAGGGAAAAAAAAAAGGTACATTTTTAGATCAATAAGAGGTGAACAGTTCAGAAATAAAAGCCTTTCCTTCAGAAATGCAAATCATTTGGATTGCTGTAACATCTCCAGGGCTCTAATGATCTAACGCACTGTCTTTTTTGGCTGTCTGCAAAGCAGCCACAGCTTGACCTGTGAAGGACAACTTCATTTCAAGTGACCTGGGAAGTGACTGTTTTGTCTTTTCAATAAAAACGAGAAGACCAAATGGAAAGAAGTATTTATCTGAACACTCGTGGTGATATTTTTTTTATTTGCAGCATAGAGATCATCGACCAGTTCTGTGTGATGTTTCTGTTCCGAATTGCAGCGTTCCACTATAGCAAATGCCGTGTTTAAGGTCAATCATAAAACAGCTACAAGTACAATTTAAGCTTTTGCAATTACAGGCAAAACAAGAGAAAAGATACTTTGTGCTCCATCTGGAATTCCACTTACTCTGCACACAGTGTTAATAAAATACAGCTGCAGCTCAGGCCAGGGCTAATCAAAAGTCATTAACATCAGAAGCTGTTCAGTGGCCTGTATGACTTGTATGTTGTTGGACTTAGCTCAGTGCCCGTTAGACAGACATCTACATTACAGGCAGAGCCATGGTGCCAAAGGCAAGGAGCACTGTGGCACATATTCTTACTGAAGTCCCCTTCTGGAAGCAGGACTGACCACTTTTGGATGCTGTGGGGTCTCTTCTCCCCAGCACCATTCATGCTCATAACCTCTGTAGTCCCTGAGAGCTTTTGGGTAAGAAATAAAATACAAATAGGGGCCAACAGAGAAAGCTGTGACTGATATAATAGCAGCAAGAAAAAACCTATCAGGCTGTATATCTTATGTAGAGGGAGGTGATACTTCTTCCCGTTCTGAACATCCAGAACCAGTCCCACATGTGACTACAGCCACAGGCATTGCTGCAACAGGAGACAGTGTGCCTGCAAAATGTCTCTCTGAGTGTACAACATGCAGCATAGACACCCAGGGCTTTGCTATCTAACAGATCCCTGATCAATTAGAAGAAAAAATTGGTAAGCACATGACTCTTCTCTGCCCTGCAACATCTCCCTCACCTCTCCTGTGAGGTTGCTAAATTCAGAACTTAATCCTGAGGCAGAGCCTCCCATACCACCCTTTCTGGTTTGTCCTGCTCTCTCTAAACCAGCATTGCATTTGGCATGAGAGAGACATCATTTTCCATCTCTGTGTTGCAGGATCACCCTTTCTGAGGCACACAGGGGCGTGCTGCCAGCAGAGCATGCTGTGGCCCAGCTTTCAAGCCTCACTGGATCCATATGCTTCCAATGATCTGGGTGATTTTTCCCCTGGTTTCTGCATGGCTATGGCTTGTACCTATCTCATCCATACAACCATGGCCATATGCTCTTAGGTACCAGCAGGAGCAAGAAAGAAAGGATTATAATCTTCAGAGAACTGTGTCCCTCACTATCCCAGCTGCCACCACAACAGGACAGGGCTGGGGAGTTTCCAGTTCTCCTGTTGAGACTCTCTACTCTTCTGTGACATGACATTTTGCCCTTTGTCATGCACCTCCCAGGTTGGAAATCATATTTTTGAGCCATTAAATCCCCCAGTCCTATCTCCAGTAATATGTTAATCACAAAAATGTCTGGAAGGCCTTTTTTGCTGTGAAAATACAGTAATAAATTTGGGGTTTAAGGCTGTAAGGATCTAGAAATATGTATTCATTCATCGAGATGCTTTAAAAGGAGTACAAAGCTTAGCAAGGGAAAATAAAGTAGGTCTGATTTATACAGTAATACAGTAAAAGGGCTGTGCAGGAAAAAAGCAAACAATCATTTTATGTATGTTTATGCACATTAACTTTCTAAGTGATTATACAGTCTCTAACATCTAGATTTTCATGGGGTTTTGTAATGCTTCAAAGGAATATAGATGCAAATAGACAAGTATAAGTTTGATTTCCTTCATTTTGGTAACAGAAAATGCATATTTTTTTTCTTTCAGACACTGCCTCTTCTGTCAGTAGTACTTACATTTTTGTCTGCTTTACTGCTGATAAAATTCCACTGATGTCAACTATAGCAAACCTTCATGCTTGCTGAATTTGTGAACAAGAAGGGAATAAGGGCCACACTAAACAAACAAAAAGTCAATCATCAAGGAATAAGTGGGAATTTTAGCCTGCTCAAAGAAAAGGTAAGTGGAAAGGCCTTTATATAACCGTGCTCAAAGGTAATATGTGAATGGTGTTATTTAAATAAAAGCACCTTTTTTTGCCTTCTTTTTTCAGAGGAAATTATATAGAAAAGGTTAAAGCCACTGATAGTTTGGTGTTGTGAAAGAGTGAGAATGTAAGCTAAAAATTAATGGGAGTAGATCCCTAAGTATATGATCCATTAAGTTGGGTTGCAACCCTGAGAGATGAAGCATAGAGTATTCTCTTAAAATCAATATCCCACAGGGGTGAAAGCAAGATTAGGATCTTTCAATGCAACAGCCCAGTAGGTACCTAGGTATAAATACAAGATACCTCTGGTCTGCTTAGAGGGACTGCCCTGATTAAGTACCAGTGGAGCTGAGGACAGCCCAGGGCCTCTCATCCCAGCCTGGATGTCTCCAGGCTGGTGTTCCCAATGCTCTGCACCTGCCAGTGGCAGCTCACTGGAGAGTAGGAACAGGTCCTCAGGACCTCTCAGGCCTGGCCTGAGACAGATCTTAACTGATGTTTTCAGGGCTGGTCAGCTGCAGGAGCTTTTCTTTTCAATAGAATGAAATAAAGAAAACGGCTCTCCGGGGGAGTTCTTTACATTGTGTACCTGAACCTTCAATACAGAGAGAAGCCAGGCATTAAAAGAGTGCCAGCTTCAAAAAGTTGTTGGCACTGACAGAAGTGGCTGATCAATGGTGTTTTGTTGCTACAAGAGCTTCAACTGAAGCTGTTTCCTCTTGGTCTGCTGCCAGGGACAGCAGCAGAGGTCTCTGAGGAGCTAAGGAAGGAAGGAAAAGGAGTCTGGAGGAATTCCTTTGTGGCAGTGACTACAGACCAAGAGAAACCTCTCAGCCATATACATCTTTTATAGCCAAAATCTTTGCAAACATTAGAAGCAGTCAGTATGCTGCTGAAAAGAAAGTGAATTCTTTCTCTTTTCACCGTATTCTGTCTTCAGGTTCTGTGAGTGGCAGGTGAAATTAAACACATCTGAAGACAGGTGCTTCTCCATCCTTCCCTCTGCATTTGGCATGCTGGGATCTACAAAACAGCAGAATTATGAAGCATTGCCTCTCCCCACTGTCCGTTCAAGCAAAGACAGAATCACAGAATCACAGAATGGGTCAGGAAGGGACCACAGTGGGGTCATCTGGTCCCACCTCCTTGCTCAAGCAGGGTCCCAGAGCACCTGGCACAGGATTGTATTCCAGATGGCTCTTGAATATCTCCAGTGAGGGAGACTCCACATCCTCTCTGGGCAGCCTGTTCCAGTGCTCAGTAAAGGAGTTTTTCCTAGTGTTCAGGTAGAAACATCAGTTTCTCCCCATTGCCTCTTATTATTTGGCACCACGGAGATAAGGCCTGAGCAGGGGCTTTTCCTTGGTGAGGATCCAAGCCCAGGAAGGAGTTTATGCAGGTTAGTGTGCCTCAGCCTGGGATTGCCCAGGTGACCCCCATGCTAGAGCTGCAGCAACTTGCTGCTTCCAATCCCTGTGCTGTGCAATGTCCTCATGGAGCATGTGTACGTGTGTCCTGCACAGCATGACCGGAGCTCCCAAGGTGCAGCAAACACACTCTCCTAGGCAAGAGTGCATGAGTGCCATCTTGCTCAGACTGCTGTGGGGAGCCCTCAGCCTCTGCTGTAAATTGGTCAGGAAGACACAGCATCAGGCCAGATGTTAGAGATGGTGTCATCCCCACTGCGCACACCCCTGCTTTGGGGCAGCGGGCCCATCTCAGACACGCCCAGAGGAGCTTCAACCCACCCAGATCAGGTGCTACATCCTGCTGAGGCACCTTGGCTCGGGAAGCTGGGGCTCCTCCACTGCTTTGGGCTGGTTTTTACCACTTTCACAGTGACATCAGGCTCCTCAGCAGAAGTTAAACCCACACATGTGAACCACACACTGACACACTCCAGTTAGTTCCTCTTGGGCAGTACAGGAGTTAAGCTGAAATCAGCACAACTCTGGTGTGACTGACAATCATATGCAAGGAGAAGGGTCAGGGTTCCTGTAATGTCAGAGACTTAAACTAACTCTGTCTTTGCAGCTCTGTCACACCCTTTTTGAAGCAATGATTTTTAATTTTTCCTCTGGAAATAAAACAGATGCTTTTAATAAACAAGCAGAGCCCTTGGGTGCTGCATCTTTTTAACCAGATGACAGTGTCACCAGAAACCATCTCTCAGTGTGATAGCTTTTGCCTTATCTCTAAAGCAACACATTTGCCTGATCAATCAAATATAAAAAATACCGTTTAAAACAGCTGTATTTTGGGTTTCTGAAATTCATTACATCTTTAGACTGTTACTCTTATCCCCTAAGCTGAGATATAATTTTAGTTAATAACCTCCTCCTTCACCTCACCTTCTCCTTCATTTTACAGTATAGTCCCATTTCATCCCTTGCCTTTAAAAGCAATTGATTCGATTTTTTGGCTGCTGGGGAGGTGAGGGATGGGGGACAGGACAGCAGTGAGGAGAAGGAAAAGCTGAGTTTGTAGAGAAAACAGGATTGCTTTCATGTCTTGCTTTTCTTTCTGCACATATAAATCTTAGGCAACGAGTAAACCTTCCCCATCTGTGGCTATGCAGAAGTAGGTTACACTGCCTAAAGCACTTGCAATAACTCACTTGCCACTTTTATACAACCCTCTGCTTTATTAGTTTTATGCTGATAACTTTATTTTCCAGGCATATAAAAGGTAGGTAATTGAAATCACAAAGGCAGTTTAATACCTGAGCTATCATATCATCAGCTGGACAGATCTGAAACCAGATTAATACTGTGTTAGCTCTTTCAGCTGGGCAGTGACATAGTTTTCTGTCAAGTAACTGACTCTTCTCTGTAAAATGGACAAGTGACAGAAGGACCTCTTTTCCTGACAGTGCAACTCCTGTAATATTTAGAAGCACAAATTTAAGACCATCTGGTCAGAAGCTACTCTACTGATAAAGGCACAATGGGATAAACCTAGAATCCAAATGTTTAGAGTAGAGGCATTAGTAAAAGCAGAGAATTTTACAAACTTTCTGGATCTTCAAAGTGTTATAGAACTCAGGTTTATTCATATGAAAAACTAGTGCTTTTGTGGCTTACAGGCACAGATGGAGAAACAGCTTTCACCATTTCAGCCATGATGGAATATTTCATGGTGACTAACAAAATGCAAGAGGGAAATTAAAGACTTCTCTTTCCATGGCAGAAATAAGAATGATGACCACAGATATCTGGTGCAACCAAATCTCAGGATCAATCTGAACTGACTGATAGCATGCAATTCCAGCACCTCAGAGTATACTGCAGTATACATTAGATCTGGGAATTCTACCTCCTGCACTTCTACTTCATCTTCCACACCTTTAAAAGGTATTCCTTCTGTCAGTCAAGCATGGTACTGGTTTCCTCTTCCCTGCAGTGTGGCTGTAGCAGCAAACAGTTGATCCAGTGTGCCATAAATTTCCAATTAAGATGGCAACAGAGGTCTCAGTATATGTGAAAGCTGAGTTTGGAAAAACAGTTTTCACATTGGGCTCTTAGAAGCAAGGTAAAGTGTTTGATTGTTCATATAGTAACAATTGGCCTACAGTTGGCTGAACATGAGCCAGCTTTGCCCAGGTGGCCAAGAAGGCCAGTGGCATCCTGGCCTGGATCAGCAACAGTGTGGCCAGCAGGAGCAGGGCAGGGATTGTCCATCTGTACCCAGCAGTGCTGAGGCCACACCTCGAGTGCTGTGTCCAGTTCTGGGCCTCTCGCTACAAGAAAGATGTTGAGGGGCTGCAGCGTGTCCAGAGAAGGGCAATGGAGCTGGAAAGGGTCTGAGGGAGCACAAGTCCTGTGAGAGGCAGCTGAGGGAGCTGGGAGTGTTTCTCTTGGAGAAAAGGGGGCTCAGGGCAGACCTTATCATTCTCTAGAACTCCCTGACAGGAGGTTATGGCCAGATGGCGGTCAGCCCCTTCTACCAGGCAGCAAGCAACAGGACAAGAGGAAATGGCCTCAAGCTGCACCAGGAATGGTTCAGGTGGACATCAGGAAGAATTTCTTCACAGAAAGTGTTGTTAAACACTGGAACAGGCTGCCCAGGGAGGTGGTGCAATCACCATCCCTGGAGGTGCTCACGGAACAGCTCACTCAGTGCCATGGTCTGCTTGACAAGGTCAAAGGTTGGACTTAATGATCCCAGAGGTCTTTTCCAACCTAATTAATTCTGTGATTCTGTGATTGCAAGTGGATACTTGTTATCTCAGCACATTTCTAACTTTCCCAAGATCAGTTGCACAACTCTTGTAATTTAAATAACAGGAAATTATTGTTTGCTGATTTCCTGCACTTAACACAGACAATTTGACCTGAGTCTTCAGTGAGTGTTTTTTAAACTACAGCCACTAATTCTATTCATTACTTTTGCATTCATTAATTTTGAATCTCAAAAGCTGGAGAGTCCTGTTGTCTGCAGCAAACCAAAGCACACAAACAGCTTTCTGTGCTGGTCTTTTTGTTCAGCATCAGGATGAAATGAAATGATAGCTTGGGTTTGCAAGGCTCTGAGCAAAGGCATTACTCGAGGGAGCACGAACTCTGCAAGCAGCTGGAGCTTGTGCTCTTTGCCTTGGTCCTTGATTAGACTTGATTCTTTAGGCAGAAATGGCTCCCTGGAAACCAGCAAGTGGTGCTGGGCTGAGATTCCTGAGACAAGAATTGCCTCCTGGTGTTCCCAACTGCCAGTCCTGGATAAATAGAAGTGAGTTGTATTTGGGCTCTTCATCATTTACCTATACTGCAAAAGCAATTTCCAAGGCTTCATAGGTTTGATCTCACACACCAAACTGTCAATATCAGTGACAGAAGGAAAAGGGCAACACAATGGTGCAGACCCTGCCACAGTTGCAAGTGTGTCTGAAAGGACCCAGGCAGTTCCCCCTTAGGTCCTGCAGGCTGTGAACCAGTGGGAGGTTATCCAAGGACAGTCCACAGTCCACAGGCTGCATTTCACTGGCACCCAGCCCATCCTAACACAGTCATGCCTTACTGGACTAGACATCAACCCCTGCAGTTCAGTTGAACCTAAAGGTGAATGGGCAACAGTGGGGCTTTGGCAGGAGGGAAAAGGTCTGAAATTATGCTGAGCAAAGGACCACAACCCACAGAGCACTGTTCAGCACCTGGGGAGCTGAAGGACTACAAGAGACAAGTACAGGAAAAATAACCCTCAGGTTTATTAGCAATGTCGTTTGGCAAAATTCCATGTATTAGAACAAAATGCAGATGCTAGACTTAGTCCAGTAAAGAACATGACAGATCATTTGGCTTTTGTTCTCACCTTAGGGTATTTCACCAAAGGACCTGAGCTTAGTTGGAAACAAAACATCGTGTCCTGCAACTTCACGGGTCAGATCACTGCTTGGGCTGATGCTAATTCTCTGTCAGCTGCAGCAATGGCTGTCACCCCAGGGCACACTCCCCTGCTGGGTTGCAGCTTATGAGAGCAGCCATGGAGCAAGTGGGAAGACCTCTTAACTTCCTCTATAAACCTGGAAGCAGGTTATTATCTGAGAACCAAACATCTCGAACAGGACAAAGACTTTCAGATATTTTTAAATGGTACTTTAGGGACTCTGGCTCATTTTCAATGTTAATAATCTGATATAGCTGTAATATTTTTTTTTAATACCCAAGAAAAAAATTACAGCACATAAAAGACCATGAGGTTATATTTTAGTTTTCTAGAAGCTGAGATAGTCATATTAATATATTATGAAGGCATTGTAGCAAGAGTGCAAGGATTTTAATGATAAAACATTCAGGGTCAGCAGAAAACATATATCATCATGTGCAAATTCATTTTAGATATAATAAAATAGCATAGCATAGGAGCTCTGTCACATCTTAAATAGGATAAATGTTATTTATACTTTATGCTGCAACATTTTATCTTCTGAAGAAGGAGGAAGGTACAGTGGGATTCAGTATTTGATCATGTAGCACCTGCAAATGTGCAGAGCAACCACAGCAGCTGACCCAACAGCAACAGCCCAGGGCTGCAGGAATTGCCATGGGTGGGGAGTGCTGGGGGCCAGCTGAGGAGAGGAGCCATGCACACCTGCCCCACACAGGGTCAGATGGGCCTTGCTGAAGGGCTGCAGGTGGGAGAGAGGTTACAAGGGGAGCAGGCAGTGAGCGAGCTGGGAGGTGTCAAGGAGCTTTGGCCGGCCTGGAGTCGCTTGACCTGTGGGTGAGTGAATGCTTGGGTTTCTCTCCAAGGGAAGTGTGATGGTCAGGTGCAGCTGGTGGCAAGCAGAGGAGGGGGAAAGCTGGTGGCAGTGAGCGCTCTCCTTTGGGAGTGAGCTCTGGTGCTTGCAGGGGTGGCTGCACAGGGTGCAGCAGTTCTGACAGAGCCCAGGGAATGGCGGGAATCCATGCTCCAGCACCAGCAGGATGTTGGGCACAGGTCTGCCCTCGGTTGACTAAAACCTACTAACTTAAGCCAAGGTCAGAAATGTTGCTTGCAGGAAAGGGTTCTTAAGCTCTTAATTTGCTTATGACTTTGTGACCTGTTGAACAAAAGAGCAGTGTTTTTCTGAAGGTGTGGTAGGCTTAGATGGAACATGCTATGGTTTATGTTGGCCCTGTCTGTTCAGAAATGCTTTTGACAGTAGGTCACAGGAGTGTTCTTGTGCAGTGCTAGCAGGTAAATGTCAGGAGGGGATCTTTGAAATGCATGTAACATCAAGAAAGTGGGGAGAATATGGAAGGAATGCAATTTATTATCTAACTTCTGAGTTACTCTTAATGTTCCAAATCTGGCAGCAGCGGCTGTACGTGCTAAATGCCTGGTAAGGAATTGCAGAGTGCTCCACAGGAACTGCGAATGCTTTGGCAAACAAAAGCCCCAAGGTTAAGCTCAGCATAATGCTTTCTTGGCCTGTACTGCCAGACTTAAGAGGAGGGTGCTGAAAAAGCCAGCTGTGAGCATATGGTGTTGTCCTCTGCATACCCTTCCTTCAAAGTGCTCAGTACAGCTTTGTTGTTCAGCTCTAGATAGGGAAACATCTTTATTGAACTTCCTACATCATTTTCTTGCTTCAATCTGTGCTCAATAGATTATTTTCTTTTAATAAGGTAAAAATGGTAATAATGAGTTCTGTACAAGCTTGTGGACATATTTTGTTATTCCTAAGGAAGAAAGCAGAGTGCAAATACCTTCTCATGGGACACAGCTTTGCAGTAGTTGTTTTTCCAGGCAGGATGCATTTGGGTATCTGCAGGCTTCCAAAGCAGTCTAGTGAAAGGTCACGTTTCAGTTGTTACCACCTTGAGCTGGCACACCCTGTGAATATGTGTTGACATCCAGGGTGAAGTCTTTGCACACCTCTGCTGATGGTGGGAAAATCTCAAAGGGGCTCATCCATGTCTCTGCCATCAAAATAAGATGCTGAATTTAAATCAGACTGGAGGCACCCCAAGGGTTTATGTGCTGGACTAGCAGGGATTCGCTTTCAAAATAATCAACCTCTTTCTCTATGCCAAAAATAAAACCGTAGGGACAGCAACAGGCAACTACAGCAGTAAAATACTTGTATTACCTTTTAAAGAAATTGTGGAGGGTTGACATTTTTACACTCTAGTAATTTTTCTTTTCTTTTTTTTTTAATTAGTGGTTTTGTAATGTGAAAATCTACAACAGATGTGATGTAACATCAAGATGAAGTGAAACATTACTTGGGCACTGAGGCACTCTGTGTTTCTCATTTCAGAAGGAAACCAAAGTGAATTCCAAATTACAGAGAAGTTTGGGAAACACTTTGGGAGAATCACAGGCTGCAGAAGTGAGGTTTAAAAGAATGCAGCAAACAATTTAGCATGCTTTAGCATTAGAAAATAGTAGGAATTGGGATAGCTACAAGAGGCGTCCTCATGCTTTGGAGCTGTTTCTCAGCAAACTTGCTTATCTGTAGTAGCTTAATTTGGTGAGAGAGAATTGCAATTTATTTTTTCCCCTTCCATATTGAAGTACAGGCTTGTGGACCTCCTTGTTTGTTTAGCAAAGGGAAACTAGTGGCTTTTCTGTGGGTTATTCTTCACATCTGTGACACTGTCTTGCTGATTTTTGTCTATCCTGCTTACGGAAGCTAAAAACTAGGCCCTGCTTCAAATTTCCCATGTGTAGTAGGCAATTACAGCAAACATAATCTTTGTGTCATAAAATATGTTTAGTCTGGACGTTCACGGGTAGGAGATAGTCCACGCTGCAGAGGGCTGCTGCCAACTGGACTATTCAGGCTGTGATTTTGTCAACTACTGTGTTTTCTATTTATGTACCTACAAAAAAAGAGATAAAATTTGTCTATGTCCTAAGTGCTTTGAGCTTTTAGCAAATATTTATTCATTACATGAAGACTTTTGGGAGATGAGTAATTGCATTTCTGCATCTTGTAGAATCTGATCTCTTCCTGCTTTAAGCAGCTTCATCTTTCAGTCTTGAGAGCA
The DNA here is from genome assembly GCA_013397395.1 of Sinosuthora webbiana. Classification (NCBI taxonomy): domain Eukaryota; kingdom Metazoa; phylum Chordata; class Aves; order Passeriformes; family Sylviidae; genus Sinosuthora; species Sinosuthora webbiana. The sequence goes on along the minus strand of VXBN01005156.1, from coordinate 683,386 downwards.
CTTTCAAGTGGAACTGTTGAAATTTAGAACAAATATTTTCATGCTAAATGATTAACATATTAACCTCACGTTAAAAGCTTTGCTTTATCTTCCCCACTTCTGCTTATGCTTGCGTTGTGTTCCATAACTCCTCCTGACATTTAAGATGAACTGTAGATACTGAAGATTATTGACTTATTTCCACCTGGATAAATGGGAACTTTGCCATTGGCTCCTCTGGAAATAGGATCAGGACCTGGACAGATGCATATAAAGTCTTGCAAGACACACTAATAATACCTAATAATGCCTGAACAAATAGGACTCTGAGCACTTCTGAGTTTGTCCTCTAGCTCTCTGTGACATGCCTGCTACTACTTTTTCAGCTGACTAGTACATTGTAACGCGCTTCCCATTCATTTTCTGGAAAGAAAACTAGCAACACTGGATTGATCAAAAGATTCCCAGTAACAGGTGCTAAATTACACCTCAGTACAAAGGAAAATGCATTACATCTACAGGAGCACCCAATGAATTCATAATGAGCTGCTGCTGTCTCCATAATAAACAAATGCAAGAGCTTACAGAGGTGACCAGAGCTTTTTTTTTAGGTTCCACAGGCACAATCAATATTGCTGTGATTTTAATGCAAGTCCTACTTAAGCTTTGTTTAAATGGTCATCACAGAGGTTAAAAAACCTGAAGTGTAAGATTTTATCAAGGTCTTAGTTTCCTGGAGTACAACACATAACTCATGGGTATTACTGGTTACATGTTAGAACTGTCCCTCTCTCAAATCAGAACTTCCTTTAACCAGAGACAGGATTTTCAAAGGAAATGTACAGCAGTGAAGAAAAATGGAGCCAATATGATTTTGTCCCTGACCTGTTTTTCAATTAAGTCAAAACACATGTTCATTTTCTGTTTCATCTTGTTCCTGCCATTTACCTTGAGAAAACCAAAATTATGAAATTTTTCTCTGAAAGCAAGCTCTGAGGGCCTATCCCAAACAAAGCACCTGGTTTTAGCTGTACTGAACAAGCAGAGTAAAACACAACACATCACATCCTATCCAGCCTGTGCTGCCACAGATTGACATGTTTGTCTGTTCCAGCCTGAATCCACCAGATTAGTTAAAAGCAGCTTAAACTTGCCTGTTTTGACCCCTGGAAGGCCAGGCACTGCAGGGCTAATTCCTGATCCCAATTTCCAGGCAGGCTGACAGCACAGGCGTTTTCAGTGGTCTGAACAGCAGCACAAAAGCAAAGCAAACAAATGCCCACTGAGTAACGACCTTGCTAAATTACAGCAGGTACCTTGAGCATCTGCTGCAGGCACTGCTGTGACCCTCACTTCCAATGTGCCATAGGAGCATACATTAGCTCTGGAGTATTGATCCAGCAAGGATCAGTGCAAGGGCACTTCAATGAGAAAATGAATAATTCTTTACCCTGATTATGATGATTAATTCTGTTATGTCAGCAGCCTTTGGCACAGCCAGTGACAGCAGCATATTTCAGAGGGGAAACACCTAATTGAAGAGCCAAGAACCTTAGAGGGGTTTTGTGTGGTTAGGTAATATTAATAAATGACATACAAACAGCCATAATTTTACATACATGCAGAAACACATGCACTTTCCTCAGCTCTGTATAGAACTTGGTACTGATGTATAAGTGTTATGCATTTGAAACATCAGCCAAGATTTAAAAACTGGCACTGTTGCTGGAACTGACCAGCCACAGATGGACCCAATGTGGAAGTTTTTGGACCACATGAAGCTGAGCCGAAATTCTCTCACATGTGCCAATTTCACAGAAAAATAATCAGTGTTGAACTGGCAGGTGTCCTGCTTCCATCACTTCCAAGTTTGGTTATGCAAAAGACTAATCAAGGGATCTCTCAGGTACATCACGTCAGATAGGCCTTTGCACGTGATGCTGGATGTTTCAATGTTTGAAGGGGATTTGGCTTTCAGACAATGCATTCACTTGTTTCCTCCCCAGCTCTAAAGGCATACCCTCACCAGTTGTGTCCCTTTCTCCTACAGAGTTTCTCCCTCAGCTGCCATAACCACGTTGTGCTCTTTGGCAGTTTGTTTTTGTCCTGGATGGATCCCAGCTTTTGTCTTTCATGCATTTGGTAGGAGTTGTGTTTAGGAGGGAACTATCATGACCAGGTTTTCCAAACCTGTTTTGCTAGGAAATGTTCATTTGGCAATCCTAACATCATTAAAAAATGATTCTCAATAGGGTATGCCCTGCCAACACATGTCCTTTAGCTGCTAAGAAGGAGTAGAGAAACACCACAAAAGCAGGTAATGATATAATCAGTTAAGGTATTTGACAGATAACAAAAAGGGCTCTCTTTCATTAAAGCATGGCATTTAGAAAGCCAGAGCAACACTTGAGGTGGCTGCCCTAGTATCATGATCTGTCTGCTGTAAAACATTCCCCTACAGAGGGAAAATAAATGCCATCACTTAGATCTGTAGATGGGTAATTAACATGTTCCCTTTCAAATCAGAACCACTGCAAACACTTCTGCAGGTGTCACCTTCTCAGCTCAGAAGTGCTGATCATTTGCCTTGTACTGGCAGGCTTGCACAGAACAGTATTTGGACCCAGCATTTTGAACCTCCCATGTCTTCTCACCTTCTCAGTTCATACACAGCATCGTTTCCTAATTTTTTTTATCATATGCAAGGAAAAGAGTTGAAGGCTGGGTACAGAAGAAACCAGTCTACTTTTCATCTAATGGGAAACTGCCTTACAGATTTTTGTGGCAGAGGATATCAGTATTTTATTTCCAGAAAAGTTTTGATTATCTGGGGTGCTCTTATAGTGACTAGATATAGCCCCACCAATTAATATCCAATAATAAAAATACTGAAGAGGTGATGTGCAAATACACAGAGAACTACATTGATCTGCCATACTGACATCAACAAGGAAGTAATTTCAGTGTCAATTTACACTTTGTATACAACCTGCTTCCCAGATGTTCAAGGGAAATCAATATTTATGACAGTTCATTAGAGAATGCAGTTGACTTTTATTGTACAGACCAAAAAAAAATGCAGTCATCAACCCACCACTGCATTAATGTATGAAATCAGTTAACAAAATTACTGTAAAAAAACCCTTAATTTCTGATGGGCAAACAGAAGCATGTTCTACAGCTTTCCCACACTCCTGTGTTGATAGGAGAAAATGGCATTGAACCATTGTACTCAGTAACTCAAGGACAAAACCATTCTGTTGTTTAGGGGGATAAAATTATCCTGATTTTCTCCCCCCGTCCCAAACCCAACATCAGTTCATCTAGAGGAAAAATGGCCCTTGGAGTTAGGTAGGAAGTCCCACACTCTTTACTCTTTAACTCTGATATGTAAGTACCTGCTAGAGCTATCCTACTGGCATGTACACAACTCAGTGAAGCATTGCTTGGCTCCTTCCAAATGTTTTTAGCTTGCCAGCATACTAAGCTTAATCTTCTGATTCCTCATAATGTGCATACCCACTAGCATAGGTCCTTCCTAAATTCAAATTGCTGAATACATCCGTGGCCTCAGAATCTGAATCCTTCCCTCGCTCATCATTGTCATCTTCATCATCATCTTCTGCTTCATACTCATCATATTCATCCTCATGGTCACCTGCATCCCCAGACTTGCAGGAGGAAAGGTTTTTCCAGTAGGCATCATAACCAGAAGCTCCATCTGCATCTTCCCCTCCAGTCTGTCGGCCAAACTTCAAAGAGCGTGCTGCAGGCAAAGGAAAATCATCATCTCCCCACCAATCCAACATTTCATTTGTCTTTTTTTTCACTACTTGAAGAGTAGTTTAAATGGCAATTATTTTTCATTTTTTCCACAACTAAAATCTCAACTAAACAGAAGATTTCACTTTCTTGGAATCAATTAGTGGTTAAGAATAAGACTGCTCAATTCCAGAACTCAGAAACACAAAGCTTTTCTCAAAACAAATGAAGCAAAACTGTGCAAAAGAATTGAAAGTAACCAGGCTCTACTCAGTGCTCCTAGGCAGAAATTAGTCACTAATGGCGCTTGTATGGCTTGTTAGCTAGAGAAACTGGCTTACTTGACATGCTCAGATCCTTTGTCTGCTGAGTTTCGTGGCCACATTTAGGGCAAGGAGGCTTTTTCCCTTTTTCCTGCTTGAAAACCTTACTTCGCACATGATCGTCACAGAAACAAGCCTGTGTGTTGAGGGGAGAACGCAAAAGCCAAATGTTTTAATCACAGAAGCACATTCTTCAGCGAGAAGCAAGCAAAAATGTGTCTAACAGCAGCAGGGTTTTCTAGCTGGGATTCAAATTTAATGAGGTCTCTCTTGCAGTGGACATGGGGTCTGATCAATGTGATTCCAGGGTTTCTGGGGAAGAGGCTGGATAAAGGCGCCAATAAACAAGCACAGAAAGTAACATACTCCAGGGCTGGATTGCAGTGCTGCCCACAAGGAGCCTGGCAAACTTGAATTTGTGTTGACAAGCTTAAATAAACACCCTGAGATGTATGCCAGAACAAAACGATGCAGGGGCCTGAAAGCAAGAATTAGAGATGGGGAGTTCACACGCTGAGAAGCAGGGTGCAGTGAAAATACCTGGAGAAAGGAACTATTTGGAATAGGCCATTGATGCCATGGGAGAGTGCAGGGAAAACATATGGAGGGTAAGAAGAGTAAGAGCAGGCAATGAACCAGCACCTGCAGAAATCTGGGCAATGCTGATGATGAAGCAGGTGGAACTTTTTACACAAAATTACTTCTGAGTGGGTAAAACCATAAGCCCAATGTCAACAAATCAGCCTGTTCACGTGGAAAACTAGATTAGCTGTGGAGATCATTCCTTTGGATGCAGCGATTTCTGGTCAGATAATCACTTGGCTGTTTAAAAGAACAACTTTTTAAATTGTAGTTCCACGCTGGATTAAAGCAGATTCAAAAGCCTTGGATTCTATTCAAAACCAAGGATTTATTTTGTTGTCTTGGGTTTTTTTTTAAGCCTCCACACGTTCCAGGCCCAACTTAAACTAAGAGGGCTGGGCAAAGATCACCTCCCACTGTCTTGTGGTTAACAGGCAAGCACAGATAAACAACCTTTTGTCCCCCACAGGTCTGACCCCAGGCTATAGAAACTAATACAAAAGTATGAATTTCCTTTTAATCATGGAGGGGAAGTCATGGCAAGCCCTGATACCAGCCTTGGAGGCCAAGGAGAAGGAGCCTAAAATCAGCTCCTCCCAACTGCCTTTACTCCTTACCTTACAACGCAGGCAGGAATGCTGCCCCAGCCTGTTACAGGAGACACCTGTTGGAGAAAAGCAGTATGACAAATTCAGTGCCTGGAAACTGCAGACTTGTTGTGCTTTTAAAACCCTGTAGAAGCATGCAATACCATAACTGAGGCATGTTTTTAATTCCCTGACACAACTGCACTCAGGCAATGTGAATCAGTCATTTCACCACACACTACCATTTTCCTAGATTTTTTTTAACTCTAAACCTTATTTTGACACAAAAAATGACAAAAAAAAATTCAAGAGGGGAAAAATGTTTAACTATTTTTTGAGCTTCCAAACTTTTAAAACCTGAAGTTTCAACCAAATTGGTGTTAAGGTTTTCATCTTGCTTTTCCTTTTCTCACAACATTCAAAAGAAGGAGTGCTAGAGAAGTGTAAGAACACTTCAAGCTTGCAAATTTCCAAACCTAGAAAAGTTGCTACATGCTGTATTTTCTGTCATATCCTCTGGAAATGTACTTGACTGCACAAAACTTCATAAGGAAGTCTCTCTGTGTTAAAGAACTGGAGCTGGCACACAAGCTGGAAAGAGCAGAATCAGTGCTCAACATTTAACTTGTCTTAAGCTTCAAATTGTTATTGTTCCACTAGAGGGAGTACAGTAAAGGGAAACATTCAGGAATTGGCAGCAACACGAAGTTTAGTGAATAGTTACTCCTTGAGAAGCAGTAACATGTACTTTACCAGTTTCTGTGCAAGTACTCATTCCTTTCCTCCTTGTCTAACCCCTGTGACAGCAGCTTTTGAATCTGAAGTAATAAATATCATGAGTTTTCCACATGAGCAGGACAGATGTGGGATTTAGAGCTCTGACACGTGTTTAAAGCTGGAACTGGAAATGCTGATGCATATATATTCCTCATTATTTGAGTATCTGCACTTCAAAAAACCTCTCTCAGATAGTGATGAAAAGTAACAGTACCTTTTTCACAACTAAAATGGATTTACATTACAATTACATGACCACATTTGAAGTTCATGTATTCTGCAAAAGTACAGATTTTATTGTCTTGCTACCTCACTGACAAAAATCTTGTCTCTACCAAGTCTGCTCCGTGCCACAAAACACCAAATACAGTGCAAACCCTCAAAAACACACTCTCTCTATTCAGGGTGTGATACCACATCTGTGAATTGAGAGCTTCCAACAATCATTGAAAAAACATTCTCGTGGAACAGCTGTTGCTGCCTCAATATTGCTGCACAGGAAGGAATTCTGGCAGAATACATCAAGGGAAGCTAAGCAAGGCTTAAAAAATAGCTGGCTAGGAACAAAAGTATGGGAGATGAAAGGGAGATAAGAGACGTCTAAAGACACCAATTAAAACATTGAAATCACAAATATTCTGCACCAGGAGAAATCAATTAGGACAAGAGATTAGTCAGTTCAAAGGAAAACAGCCTTATGATAAAAAGCACCTTGAATTTCTACAGTAAGAATTGAAAATGTTGCAATAGTCACAATACATGCATGCAAGTTTTGGGAAGGACAAACAAATGCTTGTCTTGTGATGAACCAAATCATATTTAATGGTGGGTAGGCAATAAATACTGCTAGAAAAATTTAGTTACTTCAAATATGCATAGTCTTGGCTTCTTTTGTTTTATTGTTGTTGTTTTTTTTGTTTTTTTTAAACTTCCCTTGAAGATTCCCCGTTTCAGCCAGAGATAAGTAATGGGTGAGCAAAGTCAGGCATGGCCATCATGCCATCTTACAAATACCAGTTTCAGTTCCTAAAAAAAAATCTACCTGGGAAAGGTGATGGAGAGTATTCTGGAGCACAGAGGAAGCAAGTAGAGTCTGCCTGGCTGTGGTGAAAGGGACTGTGAATAACTAACTTACATTTAAATGTCTCTGCTTCCAAAACTTGGCAGCTGGCTTGATGTTCAAACTGATCATCTTCACAGAGGAAATCATGGCAAAAAGAGCAGGCGAAAATTCTGCCTCCTGAAAGATTATCAAGGCAAAATAATCAACAATGGGCACAGGCATCAAGTCTTGCTCTGCAAACAATTTAGGCAGTAGTTTTGACTGAAGACAAGTTCTCCCTTCCGTCACAAATGCTTCAAGGTCCTAAATTAGACACTGCCATCCATTTTTACACTGAAAAGTACCTTCTATCCTACAATAAAAGACAGCATAACTATAGAGAAGTTTTATTTCTAGTACTTTTCTTCATTTTAATTTGATTGTAGCATTAACTGTTTTTCTTAAATCAGATCACACTCTCATCCAGTCTCCTCCACTCAGCTCTGATACACACTTGAAATAAACACTTCAAATGAAATCCACAAATGGAGACCAGTATGGTTTCCTAAGCAACTGGGAATCCAAATACCTGTGCTAGTGTAGCAGAATGGAGTAAGAATGGCAAAAAACTGTGCTGGCAATTTGATGCAGTGCTTAATTATGTGAATAATTAAGCTGATAGAACCATTATAATTTAAATTACATAATCATCCCTGAATTGAGCACTGTATGTTCTTGAGCAGGTGATTTACTCTCCCCACTGTATAATGACTATTTTTAAAACAGGGATGATCTTTGCTTTGAACAAACATACTGCAAGGACTAATCAGTGAAGACTAAAAAGGCCACATTAAGAATATAGGTGCACTAACTTAAGCAATGCAAGGGAAGAAGTGTAATTTATATTTTCTTATTTTTAAATGTGAACAACCTACCATGGTCCCAGACGCTTCTTTCACACTCGACGCATTCTGCATCTGCCAGAGGGCACATACAGGCGTGGGTGCTGAGACACTTCCTCCCGTGACACACCCAGGCCTCACAGAAATCACAGATTGCACCCTGCAACCACAGCAAGAGATCACCTCAGCACTTCTGCAATACCAACAGACACACTTGTCCCATCACCCTCAATGTATCCTAGAATCCATTCTCTCCATGGGTTTGCTTTGTTGAGTATTGAACCAAACCTGTGTTCTGACCAAGCTGCTCCGCAGTTCACTTTTGTCTGTTACTCATTTCTGCAGGATTAAGCATGATGCAAAATAATTTGGTTATCTGTCTCAATTCTGGTTTTTGCATTTCTTATCACACCCTGTGCACGTGGTAAATTGTGTCCTCCAGTTGAAGCCTGGGATCCATAAACTACAACAATGTTCTGGCAAAAATGAAATTTTAGAGAAGACCTGAAAAATGCCTCTAGACTCTTACAGCCGAAATCACTCATTTGGATTTTAAACTCTGCTATATTAGAGCACAAGCTCTGCAGAGAGCAAAGATCAAACAACTCATTAGAAGTAAGTTAGACTCTTTAACTCTTATTTTGATTAAATTATAAGATCTCCACTTCAGCTATCCTTAACTGTAGCATTAAAGAAGGCTTTTCAGCCCGTAGGTAACTAATCACTGTGTGCGTTACACGCACGCAAAGCTAAGAAAACAACGATGAATCCAAACTTAGCTGTTGATGCATTCAACACTCTTGCATCAGGGAATGCATGGGATGAGTTCAGGAAAGCCAGCATGTAAAGGCTGGCTGTGTTTCTGAGAACAGCTGACAGCCAGCTGCAGGCAGCAACAGGACAGAGGTTTAGTCCATTTAATCCAGAGGCTGTGACAGGTCTTACCTTGCGTCCCAGAATGCAGACACTAACTTGTCCTTCTAAGAACAAAACTGCAAAGGCCTGAAGCTATGATTATCTCTAATTAAGAGCCCAAAAGAGGGGGTTTGTTCATTAAAATTCCCCTCTAATGGAACAGATTCCTCTCTGTGATGCTAATGATCTCTGCAGTACTAAGACAACAGCAACAAAAGTCTGCAGGTTTCTGTAGAATAATCCTACATTTTAATGAAAGCTGGGAATTATCTACGGGGCATGTAAGGGTCCAGAGCTCTTCATGCATGTGCTTAGGGCCTGCCACCAGCACAGACCCATTAGCATCCAGGACATGTGCTGGAGTTTGCAGGAGCTGAATCTAAAAATAAAAAATTTGGGGTTTGAGTATAATGGAAAAATCAGTTTGTTACAGAAAAGCAAGGAAAAAACCAAACTTGGCATGGTACATGCTACCTAACATTCCATAAATCTGTTTTATCATCTTTCCAGGGAGATTTGCACAGAATATCCTCATAGTGAAAAAAAAAAAAAAAAAAAAAAAAAAAAAAAAAAAAAGGCTGTAATTTTGTATACATACCACCATAGCTAGACCAGTACTGTACACACCGGCATGTTTTATAACACAATCTGAAGACTTCATCATGCATTTCGTTTTTCCTGTTTAAAATAAAAAGAAGCAAGCAACCATAAGAAAACTATGCAAAAATAACATTTTCAAAAAAGTAGAATACATGTTTATGTAAGAATAGCACTTCAACTAAATGCCTGTGCTTAACCATAAATCTAGGTAAAAATAATGCAAAGATGTTTGCATTATTGCTGCATTCTGCAACCCACCTTCACAGCTCCCTTAGGTTAAATTAATTATTGTCTGTTTTCAGTCAAAACTCTTGCCCCTGTACTGAGACAATAAGACAATGTGTTGGTCTTGCTCTGTGTTTTGAGGCACTGGCAAAAATTTCAAAAGTCAAAACTAAGGCCAAAGTCCAGCAAGGAAACCTTAAAGAGTTCTGTTTAAAACCACTGCTAGTTCTGTCCCACCATAAAAGCAGCTGGGCTGGGCAGCGAGAGGTGGTGGGGCATTACTGGGTGTGGAGCACTGGGAACAGAGATCTCTCCCTGTCTCCTCTAAGATGCTGTTGGTTTATAGTCCCCAGTTAAGCATCAAACAGCTCTAATGGTCTTTGTTTGGAAAACCCTGGGTCTCAATACAGTATGGTTGTTGATAGGAATGTTTTTCCTCTAGAAACATTCTCCAGATTAAGATAAATGCAACACACAGGTATGAGCCATAAGATAGAGAGCATGTTTTCAGTACTTCACTGCATGGTGACAGAAAGGAGACTTATGAAGGGTGACACACTGCCACTGCACACTAACTGCCTGGCTTCCAGAAATGCTCAGCATCTGCAGGTCACAACAAAGGCACTGAAAGCTGCATGTCAGCAGCTCTGAGAGACAAACTCCAAAACAGCCAAATTGCTTAATGACAAACTGGAAATCTGAAATGATGTGTTGAAATAGTGGAACAACAAAATTCACCTCAGTATGAAATGAGAATCAACATCTCCTGCAAGCAAGCAGCTGTTTAAAACCAAAGGGCATTTTAGCCTGATTCAGAGCAGTTCTCTCACTAGGAGCCCTCCTCTTCTAATTTCAAAGCATCAGCCCTCAAGCCTACATATATAACAAGAGCTGCATGTTACATTACAACCCCATGCAAGGAATAATATCTTGTTGCTTTAATTGATATTGAATTGATCAGAAATTATATAATCCCTAAAAAAGCAGTATTTATTGGTGCCTTGCTTGCAGTCAGAGTATTTTTCAGTTTTGCTGCTGTTATGAAACAATGCTCCACATGGTCAATCTGTGGAAACAGTCAAAATTCTCAAACCTAAAAGAAAGCAAGACAAATTTTTCCAAAGAAAGACAAGCCACGATCCAGGCTTGCAAACCTTTAGGGGTTAGAGGCATATATACTGATCAAAGAAGATCACTTCTCAAGGAGGGTATTCACAGCAGATTCAAAAGAACCTGCTCCACACCACAGAGGTACTTTAGGATAAAGCTACTCTGCCAGAGATACTGAGAGTTTAACACCAGGGACAGGACTGAGGATAGCTTGTTTTCTTTCATTATTTCTACTCACCACATTGTGCACAAATGGGCAATTTCTGAACAGAGTTACAGAAGTAGCAAAAAGCTCTATTCTTCTGTCGTCTAGGCACATGGAGGGGAAAAAAACAAAAAGAAAATGTTAAACTTTAAAAGAAAGCATCAAAAAAAATCTGTAAAATGTCTGAAACAAATATTAAACTACTGGTTTTAGAAAGGTAAAAATTCTTACCTTTGGCACTTATCACATTCCTAAAGAGAAGAAATAAAACACTGGTAATTATTTTCATTCTAGGTAAAATATATAAAATTTACAGACCTCCACAGGGAGTTACAATTAAGGATCCAAATCTTTTAATCAGTATTCTGTCTGGTGCAAACGTAACCTTAAACATCAAGGAAGGATAGTAGGAAAAATGGCATTCTAGTGGCATTAATGCAGTCAAGGTATTATCACTGGGTTTACAGAATTGAAAATTAGGTGTTTTAACAGAGAATACTCGAGGTTAATTTACCATTGAAGCATTACAAGGATGTTTGGCCAAGTCTATGTTGGCTCGTGAAGCCCTTATCTGCTTCTCACGTTCCCGACGGTTCTCCGCTTTCTTACGTGCGCCCGTCTTTTTTTTAGGCATGTTTCACTATCTGTGGGGGAAAAACAGGAATGGAGTGAATGCACACAAAACTGTGGATGTAAGTACATGGATACACATGACACAGCCAGCACTAAACCTGGATCTTACATTTCCTGCATTATCTTCATTCATTTCCTTGTCTGAAAGTTTCTTTTGAAATGTGGAATAAGGGGACAAGCCATGTGATGAACCATAAAGAGTCTTGTGATCTGGAAAACTTTGCTGTCCTGAACTTTGTGTTTAACTATCTTTGGAGCGTTTTGCCTTTAAAAAAAAATGAAACCATTCCTATGTGTAGGTTTCTTTGTGATGGACCTCTGGTTTTGGTTTGCCTTGCTTTTTTAATAAGCATCTGTAAGGTTGCATTAAGTTGCAGCACCAACAGGCAGTAAATTCTAGCAGCTTCAACTTGGAAGAAAAATTAGTATCTTCATTCAAAAGGTCTTATAAACCAAAGAATCCTAACTTTCCTGAACACAGAAATATATTGTCCTCACCAGATACTAAAATTTGCTTTTGATAGCACACATAAATCAGTTTTCTTACCCTGTAGCATTCTGCACTGTGTTTAAATTGTATTAGTGTCATATTTTGTAGTCAAAATTATATTGCTGTGCTGCCTGCTGGCAACTGTCATTATTCTATAGTGTGGCATTTCTGACACTGGGAGTCCAATATCGGGCTCCATACTAATTTTCAAACCACTCAAATGCTGATTTAACAATAGAATCTAATGGTTAGTATTTATACCTTGACTTCTTCACATTCCCTCATAATGGAAAGCAGCAAAATGACAAACTGTTTTCATGAAAAGCACTGCCCCAGTGCCTCATGGGGACGCAGATTATGAGAAATTTTAGATGGCAGTTTTCAGAAAGTTGCACTGAACTATGTGACAACAGAACTGCAACGTCAGGTCCCTTTAGCAAAGCTGTGGAGTGAATCCATCCTTTCAAACACCATCCAATAGTAACAACATCCTATAGATCAATATTCTCATCACTCTTTCCCTCTGAGCTTTCATTTAAGTTGTTTGTTGTCTTCATCCTGGGCTCAAATTTTTAAAGAAATTTACTGTCTTTGTAATTTTTGGACTAGAGCTTAACGTTATGATTGGAGAAATTATGACAGCATAAACCCTGTCTACCTTCAGTTCCTTTCAAATCAGAATATCACCTCTTTTGAAACCACTAATTAGTATTCAAATGCCTCTGCAGTGTTCTACCTCCACTTTTGTCCCACTGTCACCAAATGCTCAGGTAGGAGAGCTCCAGTGGATTCTGTCTGCAGTCTGCACCCCTGAGGGGTGTGTGGGAGAGAAAAGTGCATCTGGAGGACTTAAAATAAGAGATTGTAGGTCCATGCCTGGTTCCCCCCTCAGCCCCAGAGGTTATAATGTGCTGCCCTGCAGAGCATTGGAGCTCCTCATGGGGAGCATTTTGCACGAGGGTGGTTTCTCCATCTGAAGTTTCCTGCTCAGGAGTGAAATGCTGTGCGTGGGTCACAGCAGCAGCTGTGGGTGTGAGTGTGGCTCTGCAGCTTCAGGGTTGATGCTGTGGCACAAGGAAGCAGAGCTCAGATATCGGGAGACTGTGTAGGAATGAGGCGAACAGTTCAAAGGAAAGCCCCTAAAACGTGTGAGTATTGGGTCCCCAGCTTCCACTCTGTAGATTTTCACCTTCTGCTGCTCTCCTGCTGCATTATTTGCTAAGGCAACCATGGGCAAAGACCACAGATTTCCCAGCACAGCACCAAGGACTGCTGGTGGATTGTAACTGGTGGTTGTGCTACATGAAGCACATTAACAATTAACAATGCCCAGCATCTAAGTGCTGCTGAGGTCACGGCCTCTTGGTGAGGTCCCACAGACAGCCCTGACTGCACCAGCAGGTTCCTGGATCTCCTGTGCTCAGCAGGGCAGTGCCTCATTACCTGGTGGTGCACTGCCCACTCTGCTGTCACAGACATGGGGAAGGAGCTGTTCACTGTGGGGAGGGAGCTGCGGGGCCCTTGTCAGGCCAGACACCAACACCCACAGGAGGCTTTCTGTATTTCAAGGTTTCTTGTGCTTGACCCTCAAACACCTTCTGCTCTATGTGTGTTCAAAATCTCTGTCACCACTCGTACAAAATTACAACTAAAAGTAGAAAAAACTATACTAACAGTAGTTCATACTTGAAAGGACCATGAGCTGAACGCCCTAATAATGCAAAAATAATTTTCCAGGGACTGTGATGCCCATGACTTACTCCATCTTTTGGAAGCAAGGTGGCTAGAAACTGCACTGAGGGCCCGCAGCACCTGGGGGCTGCTGTGCTGTGAGCGCCCAGGTGTGCGGGGCTTTCCTCAGGTGCCCCTGCCCCATTCCCTGCCCGGCACCTCATCCCGCGGGGAGCCGGACGAGACCCGCTCCGAGCCCGTGTGGCAAAGCGCGAACAGCAGGGCTGCTCTTGGCGTGTGCGCGCACACACCGCCGCGTTCAGCTTTCAGCGCCTTCCCTCATCTTCAGTACTCGGCCCCCAAACCGCGCCGCATCCCGCTGCCAACCTGGATCGCCGCGCTCCGCCTCTCCCGGCACCGGGCTATGGCGGAGCCGGACACCGCTTCGCTTGCTCGGCCACCTAAGCCGCAAGGGCCCGGAACCGAGACCCTCACGCCTCCAGCCCGGCCCCTCTGAGGCGTGCCCGCCCCTTCAGCGCCCCTGCCCCGCGCCCCGGCTCCCGTTCCCATTCCCGCTCCCACCTGGCTCGGGCGGCCGCGCGGAAGCCGGAAGCGGTGGTGCGCCGCGGTGCGCTGCCCGCCCGGCCCGCGCCGCCGGCGGGAACGTTCCGAGCACGGCTGTGCCCCCTTCCCCTCACGGGGTGCTGCGCGGGTCCCGGGAAGGGATTTTCCGTCAGTTTGCGTGGGAGCTGGTGCTGATCCAGCCTCGGATCTCGTGCGCTTTCGGGGAAATTGCATCTCAGTTCTCACTTGTCAAGAGACCGAACTTTGGGCATAGACACTGCAATTGTTAGTTGTGGTTGTAATGGGCACCTGAGAAGTTATCCCTGAAATCTTTCCTCTTTGGCTTGAACTGTTTTTAAAGGGAAGTGTTGATTAATCTAAATGGTGGGAATACAATGTAGCTTAAAAAGGGAGATTATACCCGTGCTATAAAAAAACTCTGCACACAGGTCTGTCTCATCTGAGATTACGCAAGTCACTGTCACAGATGGATTTTGCCTAGAAAACCCTTTGTGACAATCCTTAGAAGATGTAATGTATAGCTATTTATAGCTATAGAGTGCCTGGATCGCATTCCAGTGGTCTTTCACCTAGAAAGGGTTTGATACATATTTCATACAAGTAAGATCCAGAGCATTGCTTTGTGTGCTTCGATCACCAATTCACTCTTGTGAGGTGGTTGTGTTGCTTCACATTGTTATAAACGACCCAGACCTCAAGTGGGAATGAGTTATGAAAGTCTTATGGAGAACTAATCAAAATCACACAGAGCAGAAGGGGGCAGCGCTGGGAGCGAGGCTGAACGCCAGGGGCTCGGCCACAAAACCTTTTGTACCCCTGGTGTTGCATCAGCTACATACGTATTTATGACCAGTCATACGTATTTCAACATTTTCCATACATATCCCTGGCTCCTCCCAAAGTCTGCCAGTTCACCCTCCTTCATCCTCCATGAGCGGAGGTCTTCTTACCCCCTGAGGTGGGGTTGTCAGGCCGAGGCCCCCGCGACAAGCTTTCCCCATTCCCGGCTGTTCCTGCCAGGGGCACGGGAACGTGCTTTCCCCACTCTCTGACAGCCCTTGCCACCAGAGCTCTCTGCAGGTGGGGGAAGAGAGGATTAAAGGGAGAACAAAAAGGTCCAAAACCAAACCACAACGACACAGCCTCGTATCAAAAAGAACTTTAAACCTTAACAAAACGTTTAACGCACATAATCACCGTTCCTCTTTTGCGAGAGCCAATCACCACACCACCCATCCAGAACAATTTGGCCATAATTCTCCCTGAAAGTTGGCTGCTGGTTATGGAATGTGACTTTCACTTAATGAGAGACCCAGGTTTTCATGGGCCATCATTGCCTTTCCAGGAGGACACTCCTGAATTTTGAGAGGCCACTGAGGATACTCCCACAACAATTTGCTTGCTTGTCATGCTTTTCCTTCAAGATGTGATCTTCACAGCAGGTTAGTGGGATGCACAGAAAACAGCATTATTGTTTAGCAACAAAAAAATCGTGGTGGTCACTAAACTGGATGCTTCTTCTTCGTGAGACAGTGTGTAGAGAAGTAATTTTTAATTATTATCAGTAGCCCTGGCCACATGCTGTTTAACTAAAAACCTAAGTAGAAAATACCATCTTTTCTGAGATGTGAGAGGCATTTTTGTGTGTGTCTCACTTTTCTTAATGAATGTCATTAATCACCAATATTCTTGTATTCTGCTTGTGACCATTGCAGTCTGTTTTAGGCAGCCATGAATGCAAGAACAGAATGAGGATAAATGTTATAACATTGGAAAAAAATACAAACAAAAAGTTTTAATCTATTTTATAATCGTTATCCTAGTCCGCTAATTTGCTCTCATGAATGAATGGAGCTGTTTAAGAAAGGATTATTATACATGCACAGATGTGACTGGCCATTTTTACATAAACTCATGAATGAAAAAGCAGGAGAAATCTAGGAAAAAGCCCAAGGAGATATGTAGACGCTAAGCTTTTTGTCTTAGTTATATTTTCACCCTGTGAAACAGTATCTGCCTCAAATATGTTCCAGAAACCACCCTCTAGATGGCAGGAGTTTGTCACTTCACTCATGAGCAGTGAAACAGTAAAACATCTTATTTTCAGAACCGATAGAGTGGCCTAGGGCTGTAATACAAGTGAAATAATAATAATAAAAAAAAAAAATAAAAAAAAAAACAACAAAAACAACAACAACAACAAAAACAAAACACCACCAACCTGGATGAGAATGGCCAATTTAGACCTTACAGAATTTCCATAAGCAGTCCTGGACTAGTCTCTGGGGAGGGGAGTTATTGCAGACTTGTTTCAAAGAAAATGCAGAAAGTGATGAGAGCCAGGCTCATTTTCAGAGGTGTTTTCAGTTCCCTTTGTGCAGAAAGCTGTGGAAGGACAGTGAGTGTGTCTCTGAACGGTGATCATGCCGTATTACCTTACAGAGGATCAGAACTGTCATGTCTTTGCTTAATGCCTGCTGGCTGGCTGGCCAAGATAACAGGTGAGGGCCACCCTGCACTGCCTGGAAATGGTATTTGTGTAGTCAAGAGCTTTCAAGACAGCACATGTGTTGGTGACAGTCTTAACCCTAAGCTGAGCTACCTGTAGAGGACACTAGAGAAAAAAGTGAAAGTCACTTCTGTAAGGTAAATAATGCAGTGACAGCAGAGCTGTTGGTCTTCCCACCCTAAAGGCATAACCCTGCAGCAGCGTGCACTGGTGTTCTCTTCTGTTCCACTCTGCTGTGTCATCATGCATCTCGTAAAGTTAGTTTTACCCATACAAAGGGCCAGAGGATGTTAATAAATCAGAATGTCTCAAAAATAAATGGCTGTCCAGGATATAGAACAATGACATTTTGAGCAATACCTTTCCACCTTCGCTCTCTTTTTCGTTCACCTTTCAGAGTCACGTGCCAAGGCAGGGCTATGGCACTCTGGATTACATACTGATGCACAGTTTTAAGGCAGTAAATTCACATTTCAGATGGGAATAATTCAGCAAAAGAGTGTTGTGAAGAGCTGTCTGAGGAAAGGTGGGCTTGCTTTTTCCAGTGGCAAAGCTGAGTGGTGCCATTGCAGCACCA
The DNA here is from genome assembly GCA_013397395.1 of Sinosuthora webbiana. Lineage (NCBI taxonomy): Eukaryota > Metazoa > Chordata > Aves > Passeriformes > Sylviidae > Sinosuthora > Sinosuthora webbiana. The sequence continues at coordinate 665,912 of VXBN01005156.1, read as the reverse complement.
CGTACAGCTCACATGGACACTGACCATCTCCAGAGTTGTTCTGCTCACTTCTTCCTCTGCTCATCTCATCAAAATTCTTCCTTTGCTGTGAGAGCACGTTTCATGAATGGACATTTATTTATTCCTTGAGTTACTTATGTGATTATAAAGGATTCATGCCTTCTCACTTCTACTACTGAAAATCATGGAGATCAGAAAGGAAAATCAGGAAATTAGGTGTGTGCACAGCCTCCATCAGAATGGCACTGTTCTGGGGCAGATAAGACCTTCACATGCAGTGACACTGGACTGTGCTGGATGACAATGAAATATTTTTACTGCCTTTTGCTGTGATATTTCAGTCCCTTTAGAGATACAAGAAAGCACAGTATCTCTCAACTTGAAATAAATACTGACCTGAGTTGGTGGCATTTGCTTTTAATTGAATGGACTGAAATTTCTTTTTCTCTAAATAATATGCTTGTTCTGATCTAATTAAGCCTCTATTACCTACCTGCCTATTACCATAATTATCTTCATTATTGCAATGTCTCCTTGCAGCATTCAATATGTTTGCCTCCCTGGGGATTGCATTGTAAAATAGGTGCAGCATATACCTTTCTAAATGACCTTTGAAATGGCATACATCAAATTTAATTTGTTTTAAATCCTGGCCTTGCAGCGACTGACCTTAAAAGTCATGTCAATATTTGTTTGATGTAAGATAATTTTGTCTGAAGACATTTATACTTGCTGATTTAACTACATAAAGAAATGGGAAACAAAGAAAATAACTTGAGGCGAAAATCTTTACTGACATCTACTGAATTGGCATGTTCAAATATAATATTTTAAAATAGGCATCCTAGAATTAGATGTTGTAAAGATTTGAGTGTG
>VXBN01005156.1:618209-665008 GCA_013397395.1 Sinosuthora webbiana | reverse complement strand
CCCCCCCCCCCCCCCCCATTATACCTCATGCTTACAGTCATTAATCTTAGTCCTGGAAAGTCATTCCCCAAGAAATTTCTAGATGGTTATTTTGTCTGGTCAATGTTTGTGGAATGTATCAAGGGGGAAAAGAAGAAGGATAAGAGATAAAACAAAAAGAGAAATTTTGCTGTTAAGTGATTAGAGTTTTGATTCAGGGAGCTCACTCAGTTGTCAACTTCTTTATTAAAATCTATTAATCTTTCCTATGATATTTAAGTTGCATTTTTTCACATTTCTTCCATGACTTCAACAAAATCCTGAACAGCATTTTTATCATGGTATCTTACTGGGGCTTTTTTATTTTGTTTTTTGAGACGAAAGATAGGCAATAAAGCTAATACCGGGATTTATGGGCACAATTAATGTGCCATCATATGTTAATTACCATACGTTAATTAAGATTGTTGAGGTGAGGGGAGAGTGCAAGACTAATCAGTTACTCACTTTGTAACGTAAGGGGGAAGCTATAAATTTTTGTTACGGAGAAAGAACTTGTCTGGTGGCAAGTTATTAGTATTATTTTTCCATGATGAGATTGCAATATCATAAATCACCTTGTTTCTCTTCCCTCTGATCCCATCAAAAGGCTGGCACATAGTGATATATTTGCTGCATAGGTGACACTGGGAGGCTTTTGTTTGGGAAGAAGAGGAGGGAGATGCCTGATAAATGGCAGCACCTGTGTGACAGAAATGAAAAAGGTAAAACGAAAAAAATATCAAGGTCAGACAGAGGATGACTGATGACAAGAATTTCTCTCTCAGTGCTGGAGGCTTGTCAGGTGGATGTGGCAGAGGAGAATGAAAAATGTGAATGTTTTAATTGGTCACAGGATATGAGAGTAATTCTCACAGGTGATCAGGAGACTGCCGAGGTGATCAGGAAACTGAGAAGCCACTCCCATAGGAGGAGGCCAAAAGGAATGTGCTGTACCTGGCAAAATGAAAGGTTAGAGTGGCATTTCTATCTGGGTGCTGAGTTAGAGGGGTGAGCAAAATGCCTGTTCTAGCACAAGAGCAAATGGGTGTGAAACTTTACAGCCTGGGGCCACAAGGGCAGAGAGAAGGAACACCAGTGGGAGAGTGTCAAGGTTCAGGGGACATAGTTTTGTGATATATGAAGAGAGCTGACACAGTTTAATCTGGAGAAGGGAAGGCTGAGAAGATCTAATTGCTGTCTTTGAGGACCTAAAGGAAATTTATAGAGAAGACAGAGCCAGGCTCTTCTCAAGGGCACCCAGTGACAACATGACAGGCAACAGTCAGAAACTGCAGCAAGAGGAATTACAACTGATATACAGAAAAAAATTCTATGAAGTGAGAGTGGTTAAGCAATGGAAAACCTGTGCTAGAGCCTCAAGCACTGAGGTCAAGAAACTCTCTTGTATTTAGAATAGACATTATTAAGATAACACAATGAATTAGATAGGAGGAGACCACTAGAGGTCACCTATCCAAGTCTCCTGATGGAAGTTTCTACATCAAATAAGGCTGGTCAAGGCCTTAACTAGCTGAATCTTAAATGTTGCCATGGATGGGGATTGCACAACTGCTCTGGACACCCTTTTCCCAGGATTAACAACCTTGCCTGCGAAGATCGATCCTGAATAGGAGGCTCCTACTGATTTCAAGGGCAGTTAGACTGTGGCCTGGATGAGGTAGAATATTTGTTTGCCATATTTTGCTGAAATATCTGTTCTAACAAACTCAACATTTCAGCTGTTCCCTGTTTCTTCTTCTGTTATCGAGCTGTGTGACATGTTCCTCTTTGGTGTCACTTCTTATCTAGATAACAATTTTTCTCCTTTAATTACGGTTTTTCCTTGTTCAGTAGAATTCATTTGTAGAAACCTTATGCAAATATGAACTGAATGGTTTTCCTGTCTAATTACAGCCCCATTTAGATGACATTAATATCAGTGGCACTGAGCACTGGCTGAATTAAATACTGAATTTATTCAGCTAATGAAAGCTGAAGGACAGATCATTTGTTTTAGGGCATACAACATGGGTGCCTTAGCTGTTGATTCAGAGGACTGAGAGAGAGTTTTTGCATCGAGTGTTCACTTCCCTGACATTGTAGGAAGCTCTCTCTTCCCATCTTGTTCACAAAATTAACAAGCTCCCATCTTATTTGCCCTCACCGTGTTTTTGAAAAGCACTGTGGATAAAGAACAGGATTGCACCCAGTGTAGCGTAGCGCTGTAGAGCAATTCATCATATCTTGAATTTCACAGTGGAGGTGATGTAATACCTGTATTATAAATAAGATGTTTGAGTGCAGGTAATCGAGTGTCAAATCAGATGCTTATGGCACTATGAAAAATGACACTTGGAACCATTTCTAGGCATGGATATCAGTCCTCAGTATTCTGATTGATTTAGAAAACCCATTTGTTTATGTTGCACTACTGTTAGTTGATATTCTGAAAATAGTTTCTATTCATTCTCGTTTGTGTTTTATTAGATTTCATTTATAGTGCAAAGTTGTAATAACAATTCTATTGCTTCTCGAGTACCTGTACATTTAGACTTATTGAAATGTCACTATAAATAGTCATGTGCTCACCATGTTCACTAAACTCCTTATTTATATTTACTGTGGAGTAATGAATCTGTACTCCTACTCTGAGCTAGAGCTTATCTGCTGGTGATGTATTGTGAAATACATTTCCATTTTTATACTAGGTGTTTGATGCATAGTGCTGCTAAAAAGCTGCACAAAAGCCTTTTTGATGGAGTATGAGGGGGATTGAGGAGTTTGCTCCAATTATTTAATTGTATTTACATATTATTTAAAACACTAGTGAAAACTGCAACACTATTGTACCTAAAGACAAGACAAAAGCAAGCAGTTTCTGGAAACAGCATTCTGGGCTGTGAGCTGGTTTCTTTGTTCACTTTTACTAGGTTATATCTCTTTTTGACAAGACAGAGTTCTGCAGTCACTGCACTCAGTGTGAGTCTGATGGGTCACTGGATGTCTCAAGGTGTTTGAGGAATTTTTGTTTGTTTGTTTTACTGTGTTTCTTGTTGGTGTCATGTCTCTGGGCGGGCTGTTGCCATCTGCAGCTAGGACGTGGCTATGTATTTTACATGAAGTTAAATATTTGTCTGCAAGGGCCTTGAGGCTATGAATTTGCAATCTGCATGATGATGAGTGAAGTTAGAAAGGAATAACTTTTGGTCACTGCCTGCTTCTCTTGGTCTGACCCACTCTGAGCTTGAAGACCTTCCAGGCATCCTACCAAAGCAAGTTGTGTAACAGATTTGGGCTGGAAGATGGATGGGATGCCCCTGGCAGCCAGTATGTTTCCAGAGCATTTTCATTTGTATCATTACCCAGCTGAAGTGAGATGTTGCTTGCATTTTGTTTTTTTGCAAGTGGCTGCTTGGTGGAGTTTATCTGCATAGTGGTATTTTTGTCACTGGTCAGTTAATTTTAAATCTAATTCGTTTCAGAGAGCTCAGACCTTTGAAATGAGCTTACTGTTTTCCTATGTTAAATCCAGCTAAAACAGCCTAGAATGAACTGGAGCACTGGCCTAGAAAGGAAAGGCTTCACAGCCCGTTACTGATCCCCTGAGCCATCTCATCCCCTTTACTGTCATGTAATGTTTGTTTAATGTAAAATTTCCCTATAAAGCCAAACAAAATAAAACCCAAAATGCAGAACAGCAGCTCTTTGCCGTTCAGATGTTAAAATGTGAAGGTGGTGAAAAAGAGATTTCCTTTCATAAGTGCATTAGTGACCTTAGGGGGACCCTCACCAGGGAAATGCCACAGTGGTGAGAAAAGGCTGAGCTCAGAGGAGAAGGTGGATGAGCCTCTTTTGACACCATGGGCTGGAGTCACTGGGGAGTTTTGTTTTCAGCTTCAGGGGAGAGGAGGCCCTTGTGGGAGCCTGCAAGGATTTCTAAAATCAGCGCTCTGGGCCAGGCTGTCACTGTGCATGTTGCCAAGTGTATCTGGGCAGGGGTGTGTCACTGTGTGACTGACTGAGGGTTGCTGTGCAGAAGGAAGCACATCATTCCATGAGCCACTGAGGATTTCTATGAGTGACTGACTGTTTCTCTGCTCAAATATGAATAAATAGCATTCAGAGCCTCCAGTCATTCTAAAAAGGTTTAATCAAGGCTATCAAATAACTGGATTGCCAAAAAAAGCCATTCCTTGCTGTATTTATTCACGAGGTTTCAGGGACTAAAGTAAATTCAGCATCCCAGCAGATTCTCCTGGGTCATTTAAAGTTCCCAGAAAGATCAAAGGAAGACCTCTCATTAAGATCTTTGAAAATGTAAAGCCCAAATGGGATCACTTGTGTGGAAGGTGGAAATGACAGCTCAACAAGTGCCTCTGCAGCCACTGGGGCATCTGTCGAGTTTTGCACAGCGTCGGGTGCTCACTGCAGCATCCATCCATCGGTGAGTTGGGGATTGAAGGTACTGGGCAATGAGGAGAGAGCGTGTAAAATGGGAAAGACAGCCTGGAAATACTTGCTGATGGTGCTGGGAGAAGGCAAGGGAGAGAATTTCAGAGCTCCCTCACTGAGCATAAGGTAAAGTGACATGTTTATAAGGTAAAGTGACATGTTTATGCATGGACTTGCTGAGTCTGGCACTTTGAGCACGACCCTCAGCACCTCAGCACGACCCCTGTGTCCTACTGCCCCCAGTGTCACCTTGGCCTCACCCTACTTGTGCCCTGTGCTGGCACCCAGGGGAACATTTGTGTCGCAGCCTCCCCCACTTGCAGGTCTGTCCTTTCATCTCAAGCTCTCAGATGCCTCCATGCCCCCACCACCAGAGTAAGCAAATGGAGTGAGTGGGCAGCTCTGTGGATGAATATAAAGACATTCCAGGAATGCTATGGAGTTAGCAGAGCTTTTCTAAAGGGCTGGTTTCTTTCACCACAAAGTCGACGAGTGAGTCTGAATTTGACCTCGAGTAGGTTCTGAAGAGAATGGGGCAATGGTCCTCGGTAGAGAGTGGTGCAATTCCTTCATTTCACAGTTGGACAGTCACAAGCATGAGTCTCAGGGAATATCTGTGTCCTGCATCTCTTAGAGAGTAGTGGAAGCCCTGGAAAAGTGTTCTGAAAGCAAGCTAGAGAAATTGTACATTCTTCCCTCTGATTAATCCAATCTGCCATTACATCAGACTTCCTTGGATTCAGCTTCTACAGTTGCTCTTCAGCCTGGTGCTGGTCCCATCCAAATGGGTGGGTGTCTAGCAGATAGCATGGTTTGGATCTGAGGTGAAGTGGATGTAAAGTTGGGAGTGCTTTTTTAATTGCTGATGTTTTATTCTTGCTATGTAGCAATGCCCACCAGAGGAACATACCAAATGCAATGTGACAGAGCCCATCTAAGAACAGAGCTGGAACCGAGGTGCTAAAATAAAAGCAGTTATTGAAAGCTAGTCAAATATTATCCTCAGAGAGTTTGTTTCCCTATCTCTGTTGTGCAGCTACATCTCTTGCAGAGCAGTTGCAGCTCATAAATAGGGAGTGGGAGCGCTACAGAAATCCTTGGAAAAGAAGGATGCAGAGATAAATGCAGGCCAACATGAAATACAATTATCCAGCTTGGAAATGGGTTGCTACACAGATCTTATTGCCTTTCCTTTGGGGAATTTTGCTGACAGAGAATTTCCACTTTCATCCTGTGATAGAAGACATGTTCAATTTTCGTGGGGAATGCAACAGAGATGTAAAACAATCAGAGTTGGTGTTTTTACTCTACAGAAAGTAGCCATAATAAGTCCAAAAATTTTAGATGGTATATTTTTATCACTTTAGATACAACATAAAAATGGATTTTGTCAGGCCTAGTAATATAGTTCGAATATTCAGACTACTTGAACATGGGACTATGATTCATGTAGTATAAAAAAATAAATTTCTACATGAGCAGAAAGTCATCTATTTGGTAGAGCTACTCAATATATTGCAGTATCCAAGTGTAAGCCACAATACAGTGATTTCCTTATACAGTATGTGTATGCAATTATTAAGAATATGTAATGCATTTTGTCTTTATTCCCCAAACATAATTATATTTTCAGTTTTACTGTCTGTTTCTCTTATGGTAATTAACAGCAATGCTGGTAAGAAAAAGGGAGAAGAGGACAGTCATGGATAAAATGTGAAGTAAACATTAATTGTGTGATACTTTATTTAAAAATTAATTTCTAGTACAGTGACAAATATACTCTATAGCTAGAAAATTGGCATGTAATATATCCATGAAATCATTGAATTGGTTTTTTTTCCTTTTGCAGTATTCGTCCTGGAAGCTTTTAGTATTTCAATAAATTGTAGCTGCTTATGAGGATAGCCTGCCACTGGTGCTAATTGAATGTTCCTGGATTGTTAGGTTTGATGGGTGATGAAGTTTCCATGGTGATATCCACAGATGATACTATGACCACTACAACAATTTCTTTGTGCTGATGTGACTGTCGAGCTGAGGGTGAACTCCCAGCTCGGCTCAAAATCAGTAGGAGTTTGCTGTTGACTTCAGTGGATTTGGTGTTGTCTCTGTTGTGACTGGGTCTGGGAACTGCTCTGGAGTCATACAGGTCCCAGGTGAAGGCAGTCTGTAGTCACGATAATACTTCTGGTTTAAACTGTTCACTGTGTTGCTTTGAAACCAAGTGGAATTTGCTGGCATTCAGACCCACTCCCAGACTGACCATGCCTCCACATCGAATAAGTGATGCAAGCCATTTCCCTCACAAATTAAACCCTCTGGGATAATTTGATTCCACTGCATGGAAGCCCTTAGAATGGAGCAGGATGATATGGCATAAGAGGTGATGAAAGTACAGAAGATGGTTCTCTTTCAAAGACCTTGGATATGGATGGGCTTCTGAGAAAGACTGGGAAGGAGGAAGGAAATGAGGATTGGCAGTGATCAAAAGCAAATCAGTTGCCTGGCTTCATTGAGACTGCTATGTTGCCAGCTGAATAATTGACACTGGCTTTAAGGAGGCTTTTGAAGGAAGACAAAAGGATTTGCTCTTCTGTGTGAAGCAGGTGGAAGAAAGTGTGGCAGTGCTTTTTGGGAATCGAGTGGGCAGAGGGTGGCACCATGGGCGAGGATGCAGCAATGGCAAACTTGAGAGGGATTGCAGTGCCCGTTTTAAGGGAAAGTTGGAGGCAAAAGTATGGCATGAACAGTAAGGAAGAGCTAGTGAATGAATATTAAAAAAAGGGAGAAAAAGGGTCAAGATAAGAGGATGATCTCATTTTAACAGTCCTCTGAATTGCCCTAAAAATGGCAAGTGCCAGGATAAGATAAAAGGAAGCTGATGAGATGGGTGAAGGAAGCTTCATGAGATGGGTGAAGTTCCTGTTACAGCGTGAGATGGGTTCCTAGATATGACTTCTAATGTGCAAGTGTGGTTAAGAAAGTCTATCATTTTCAAGAGATTATGTGAAAAGAAATAGCAAGTTTTAGAAGTTATCAGGGTAAGAGAATCTTTGGAGTATAAAACAGTTTCCAAACTTTTCTACCTCCTTATTCCAGTGAGACAGTCTTGGGTCAGATAACAATAGAAAAGAAGCACTTTTGTAATATTTCAACTGGGGTTTTTTTTATGTTGAGAACAGGACAAGGGACAAGATTGATTGTTGAGGGTCAAAAGATCTCTTAAGGAAGGATGTGAGCTGTGATTTTTACTATGTCTTCTCTTGGACTGATAAGTAGCTGTTTCTCCTAGTAAGAAAAATGTCCCAAATAACATCCCCTTCCTTGATCCTTGTGTTAAACTTGAAATATGAGCACGTGAAAAGGTTCAAAAAGACAATTTAAGGAAAGTGAGAAAAGATGTATTAAAGGTACATATTTTTAAAAATAGCTTTGAATTTACTGCAGAAACTTTTTAATGAAGAAAGCCAAACAATCTCAGTTGTGTCAGTTCTATGTTCAGTTCTGTAACTCCTGAAAGTACTGGGTAAATCCAGTACACTTGTAGGACGGTTTTCCTCCTAGACTGCAGAGAAAGGGTTCTCATGGAGCAAGGGGGACCTCTTGTGGTTTGTTCTCTGGTAGAAATTGAGGCTTGACCCATATTTAAAAGAGTTTGGATATTTATTAAATGAGGGAGAGTCACAACATACACTAATTATTCCGATAGCAATCCTTTATTTGTGAGGAGTATGAACATACTGTCAGAGACGGTGATTTTGCCTCTTTGCTGGAATTTCACTCATGTTGAGGTTAATGTTCCAAGCTGAAATGGCGCTTTTTTTTTTTTTTTAATAATCCATAAAAGTGAAACAAAAAAAAAAAGGCAAATAAACTTTGTGTAATTAAAGCCTTCCAGGTAAATGCTCCTATCAGTCTAAATGGGTACACCCTAGAAGTTGTGGCACTGTGCTGGTGTACAGGAAAGTACCACGGGCTGGACATTTGATAAATATGGCAAAATGTTTCTCTTAAGCCTCTCTGGATTATTTGGAACCAAGAAGGCATTTGGGGAGAAGACCTCTTGTTGGCTGAAATGTAGCAGGACAGGTAGCTGCCACTAGTACTAAACCAAGCACTCTGTTTAGAATTGAAGTATTCAAGGTAAAGAAACCAGAACAAAGCTATGCTGTGCCAAGAGAAAAGAACTTTTTTTTTTTTTTTTTTTTTTTTTTTACTAAATGCATGCTTTGCATGCATGTGTACTTCTTGTCATCACAATACAGGCAGGGCAGCTTTGCTACCTACTGAAATATTTTGCTGGTTTTTATTGGTGGTGTGGATAGCAGGAATAAAGTGATTTACAGCGGAAGTAAGTTTTTCTATGTCCATGGGTAGCTTAGAAGTCAACTAATGAATTTCTACAAACTTACTTTGAAGATCAAAATTAGTTTGCAAGGTTTGAGAAGCAAAATTAAATATAAACCTCTATATACATTCTTGAAATGCAAACAAGTTGAAGAATTACCTTTTTTTTTTTTCCCTAATGTCTCATAAAACATGGAGCTGGGAATGACACCTGATATTAAAAACAATGTTTACAATTTAAATGTTAATAACATAATTAGCGTTGTAGGAAATCACAGCAGGTGATCGTAATGGACTCTCTTACAGGAACTCTAATTAGTCTTTGCTATCTGTAGCAAAAACAAACAAACCCTTACTGACTCCAGAAAAGCCTTTTCTTCTCCCAAGACGACGGTATAATGAACCATTACATTGACTCGTACGACAACAAAACTTTTAGTCTCTTCACAAAAAGCAGCTTTTAGACAAGATGTTGACTGAGGCTTATTCCAAATAAAGGTGCAATGTAATAAAGGGATTTCAGCAATTAACTCTGTCAGACAAACAATGTTATGGTAAACTGCTGTGCTTGATCCTTTATTTCAAAAACAAAGGTCCACATCAGAGATTAGAAGTAGAACTTGATGAACAAACTTCCTCAGATGACTTTTTTGCTAAAAGTGTTCTTATAAATCATTCATCAGTTCTTCCCCTGCATGGGCCATTTCTCTGTCACTGTAATTGTAGTGATAAACAGCTTATAAATGTATGAGGTAAGAGGACACAATACAAAGGACAGGGTTATTATCTAAACCCTAAAGACAATGTCTGAAGTATTTGTGTGATGAGTTCAGAGCACTTACTTTTGAAAACTTACAGGAGGACAGAAATCTAAAGAGGATGAGAAGTGGTAATAGCCCAAAATTAAAAATCTGAGCTCTATCAATTTCTCAAGTAAACACTCTGCATACTTCTTCCTTTAACTCTGCTCAATGTCTCTATAGGCTGTAGTTTAAGCCACAGCCCAGGTAACAACATAATTTAAGAAAGATCCAAGGAAGTAAATAAGAAAATAAGAAAATGAGACATAAAATCCTAGCCTCATTTTTTTTCATGGGCTTGGCATCCCTAGGACTCAGTGCAATTTTCATTCAAACTGGTGGTAAAAATACCATTTGAAGAGGAATTTTAATATCTACATATGAAAGTGCTTCCCTTGAGCAGTAGCACTGCTTCTAAGAACCTGTTCAGTCACAGCTTTGAGCAGCAAACAATCTTAGTAGCATATGTGGGAACACCATAAACTGTGCTTAATGTGCCACAGCATTTTGGCCATAAACTACAGATATGAATGTCTGGAAGTACAGAGCTTGTAAAACTCCCTGTGACAGCACCGTCTGGTGCCTTCCAATAATGCTGTTTATGCTATTTTTAGGGAAGGAATGGAAAGAAATATCTTGACAACCTTTAAAGGTAAATTTGGGTATAGACAAAGGGGATTTCTTGGATCATCTAGTCCACACCTTGCTATTGCATGCCATCATTTAATAATTCCTTCACATCAGTTTATCATGTCTTCTTTAATTCCAGTTAAGTAATGAGAAAATTTCACAGTCCTTTAAATTAAAATCTTTCCTCTTTTTATTTTTTTTTTTGTATTCATTCATATATGATCAACCTGCAGTCTTTTTTCTTGAGAGACGAATCCTAAATTGCTGTTTTCCTTCCATTGCATTTAGCTTTCCTGATATACTGACAGAGACCATCAAATCCTGTTTGGTTTTCCCCTTGCTGCCAAGCTTTTAACTTTCTCATAAATAATTCTTTACTTTCTCAGTCTCCTAAATGCCCTTTTCTGCATCTTCTACAAGGGCAGCTCCAGGTGGGTTTTCTTGAGGCCTCACATGAAAAGGTTTGTGTGCCCCCCCCATCACTGCTGATCCTGTCTGCTAATGCATTTTAAGGCCATAATTGAAGGGGGAGGAGGTGTTAATGTGAGCTTTGTGACATCGTAGCCTTCATGAACCAGTATCCCAACCAAGAAGCTTCTAGTTAAGAGCAGAAATATGTGTTTTCAGTCTGTAAATTCATGACCTGCCATTGTGCACTATTGAATTTCAGCACATCTCTCTTGGTTGGATCAATAGTGTTTTCCTGTATTCCATACATGCCTTTCTCTCTATTGCCAATGGCACCTTATTTTATGTTGTCAATTAATTTCCCATTTTGTTTGTATGCAGAGTGGTCATTTATGATCCTGTTAATGGTGATCAATCCCACAAATCTCTCTTGGGAAATCTCTTTTAGTAACCTCACCCATCTGTTTTTAGGAGAACACATTATTGTCTTCCATTTGGCCAAGCATCTGTGACACTGTTTGAATCCTCTGTTTAAGGTCATCAGCAAGGTGTCCTAGTACAGTATGCCCAATTAATTCAGGTATATGCTTCCTGTCTCTCAAGCAAGACTAGGACTCTCTGCATATGTTTGAACTGCCCCAAAAAATCCTTCCCACCATTATCCTGGATACATCTATTTTTCATTAGTGCATTCAGAGACTTGTTGGTGACTGCTTAAGGAGGAAAATGCAGGATGTCTGTTGAGCAAATAACTTTTTGTGACTACTGTCTGTTCTACAGCATATTCACTGACATGCTTCAACTAAAACCATGCAAAGCAGGATTCTGCCACTAATTTGAAAACTGCAGTAAGGTTTATGACATATTGTCCACAATATACAGGGGTTTTTTTCTGCACACTCAACTCTGTGTTTCTTTTAGCATTAGCGAATGGCATGAAGCTGGCAACCTCTGCTTCTAAGATGTACCACAGAAGTTATGAGCCACCTAACAAGCACTTAGCATGACTCTTTGCTCCAGATCACATGAACTTCCAGCATGATCTTTTCTAATCATACATTTCTCTGCAGCTTCTGCAGCAGATTCTACTCGTTATGCAGTCTTGATTAATTGATTTCCAATTTGTCCGTTTTTTAAGAAAGAATCTCTTTTATTGGTTAGTTTGGTTTAGGTTCTTCACAACATTTCCCCAGAAGATGATTAAAACACTAAAAACTGATGCCATTTTGGAGCTGTGTGTTAAGATATTCTGCCTCAGCAGGGCTGTGCTTCATTCTCTGTGTGTCTGTCAGCACCAGAGCAGCAAGCACAGGTGCAGAAATATAAATTTGAGCACCATTCCACAGTTAAGCTAAGTGCTGTCCTCACTTGTTTAGGGTGGAGATGCTCATCACAGTAGTTCCCTCTTTTTCCCTCATGCTGTGGGCTGTGGAAGATGTTAAGCTTAATAACAGAAGCTTAGGGGCTCCTGGTCAAACTATGATATTTTTAATTGCACATGCTCTGCCTTAGAGGAAGACAAGTAGAAAAGGAGATGTACATAAGGTGAGAACTTATAATCAGGTGCCTGGTGTCCTGTAGGAGAAACCACCTGGCTGGGATGGCAGCAAGTGCCAGATTGGCTGCCCCGCAGGTCTGGGGCTGGGTTTTGCCTGTTCACTTTTTTTGTGAGACATTTAAACACCTCCCTTTATAGGAGAGCAAGGGAAATAGCCTAATAACAGGAGAAAACTAACGTTTTGATATTTTTACATTGCAAAGGAAAAGCCAATATTTTGACTAAGGGCTGAATAAGCCTCTAGATGAGATTAATGAGAAATGTGGAAAATGAGGAAAGTTTAAGTGAGCTGAACGAGCTATTAGGAAGAGAAAGAAAATGCAGAAAGGTGACTGTGTCTTTCAACATATTTTTAGGAAGCTATAATAGTGTAAGGAACAGGCAGAAAGGGGTTCATCAGTAGCCATCTCCTGGGGTGTTGTACTTTACAAAAAAAAAACCTCTAATGAAAGCAGACACTAAACAAATATGATGAAACATGGCAGGTTTTGCCTTTGGAACACAGGGAGCACTATCTCACTATGAAAACTTAATAGAGATCAAAGGAGGTAAGGCTCCTTTGAACTATTTCCATAGTTTTTAAATGAAAATACCACTTTCCTTATGAATTCTATTGAACTTTTCCTATAGCTCCAGCGAGCAGTTTATTTTGGCTGTAACACAGATCCTTTTTTGTCTGGGACTTTACTCAGAAACTTTCTTTAGAGTGTCAAAATATTCTCAAGAACATTTCAAATTTACCTCAGTAAATGAAATCAGAACTATAGTGGCAACTGAAGTGATTTAGATTATGTTACAGTAGAGTGAAGCAGTATCCCAGTCTAAGGCAGGATTCTGGAACAAAGTGACAGGTAATATAGCTATTAGCATATGAATGGGAAGATGGATGGAGTATTCAGTTAGGACAAAAAAAGACGTATTGCTCAATTAACTCTCTAAATGAACTGACACAGTGGGGTTTGTAACTCAAAGCACAGTATTGGTAGCTAATGGGTGAGGGCATGGTATTGCTTTTTCCTTTGCATGGTGTCCCAGTGTTAACATCTCTTCTGCTCTTCTCCAGCTGTAGAAAATGATCAATTTCAGTCTCAAAACCAGGGAAGGCAAAAGCTTATTTTCCTGAGCACTTGCAGAGAGATCATATTTCAGTCAGCTTTCCTGCTGTCCATCAGCATCAAGAAACCTTCAAGCTGCACTGAAGTTAGCACTAACCCCAAGCGTCTCCCAGTCACACGTGACTGTCCCCAAACCCCGTGGGGACAGCCACACCCAAGGCAGAGGGAACTGACCAGAACCTCCTGAGAGGAGAGAGAGGAGGGACTTCTCGCCTTCCCTGTGGTGTGTATTTTCCCTAAGTTTGCTTTGCCTGTGCCCTGTTCAACACAGAGTGACTGACCTTTGGGACTATCTAGGTTCTATATATAATAAGAAATCAAGTTTGCACGCTCTGTATTGCTTCCTGAAAGATCTTCCCTCTAGTGATAAAGGGAGCCAGTGCACCTAATGTAGGCTTTTTCAATATCCTGCAATGCCACCTTCAGTATTCTTCTGGATAAAGGTTCCTAAATTCCAGGTAAATCCCCACTTCAGCAGAATTTAGGCAGCCTAGTATTTTAAAGTCTGATTTTTAAACCTTTTGCCATTTTACTTCTTGGCAATGAGCGTGCCAAGAAGTTCAGACAGAAGTCCACAAAACACTATGGGATTCTGTAAGAGAGGGCTTCAGTAACCTAGTGGAGATTCCTCACCTTTCACTGAAGAAACTTCTGCTATTTCCTTTGAGATCATTTGGGTTTTGGTACAGACACACAATCCAGCACAATGTAAGCTTAGCAATTACTTTTCAAACAAAAAAAGAGTATAAACTAACAAATTTTACCTCGAAAAGGCAAAGAGTTGTGGCATGTGCCAGAGGTATTCATGCAGTGAATTTCAATGTGTCCTTTGCCCATTATCAGCTGTTACCTAAATCCAGCTTCTGAGTTTCTATATATCAAGCATCTGGAGCTGGAGTTCCCCACATGCCACTTCTCTTCTACTTACTAACCCTATTTCACACACTGAAGTTTGAATATGATGCTTTTGTAGCTTTCTGCAAGGTTTAGTTCAGATGGACTTACTGTCACTCCAGAAACATGGAGAATGAGGAGGAGAATTTGTAGTATGTTGTTTAAGTCATACACAGCATTCAAAATCTAGAGATACACCCCTCATCCCAATGCTACTGGCACTGTAAAATTATTTTCAGTAGCATATAGTAGAGACTGTGCTTTTCACTTTAATTCGGGCAATGAGGTTTCTGACAATGCCTTGTATGCTTCTATGGGTTTGGGGTTTTTTGAAGGCGAGAACATAGAGTAGGATAGGGTGGTGGCAAATGTCTTGCTGGCCTGAGAAGAAACATTTACAGCTGTTCTTGAAAGCATGGTGTTCTTGTGCCAGGACCAGAACAGAGCTCTGGGGAAGATATTTCTGTGAACAGAAACAACGCGGGAAGAACCACCATTGGCTGTGACACCACACTGGGTGAGTTTGTCAGAGCATTGACCTAGTTAATTGTAGTTTCGGCAACAAAAGTAATCAAGTATTCAGGAGTATTTTCAAGGTGAGAAGTGACCACTGTATCATAAATTAATTGTGAAGAATTTCAAATCTTGCACTTGAAGCATGCTTTCAATTGGTGTTTGTTTGTTTAATTTGAATATAAAAGGAGATTGTCTTTCACTTCCCAGGACTCTCTCACTTCCGAATTTTCTCCAGTAGACAGGTACTGTTTAATCAGCTACTTTTGCTCTGAGCTACACTGTCTAGTTTAAACTTTGGTTCCTGTTATGTTTTATGCTCTAGTTTAAAAAGCCTATTAGTACCTGCTGTTACAGCCCTGTAACTTAGACAATGTAATCACATCACCTCTTTTCTTGAAAAGCTGAATAGATTGGGCATCTGCAGTCTCTCCCTGGAGAAGAACTACTTCAAATTATTTTTAGGGTTCCTTTCTTAACCTTCTCAAGGTTCTCAAGATATTTTTTTTTTTTTTTTAATGCAGATACCAAAACTGGACAGCTTTAAACATTTATCTTACTACTGTTTCAAGCAGAGCAAAAATCTACAATTTCCTACTTGTTGCTCCTCTGAAACATCCAGGGATAGCTGTATCCTCTTTAGGCCCCTTTTCCCTAGGAATATAGGACAATTCTTTCCCACTCTGACCCCCACACCCTTCCCTGTGTGCAGAGTAAACCACACACTGCTCCGGAGTGGCTGGCACTTTGTCACGTGGAGATGTGTTTTTACATTAAGCTCTATTAAAGCACATTCTGTTTCAACTAAGTTCATCTTATCTGGTCTCTAATAGGATACAGTGTAATGAGAATGTCATGAATCATTCAATAGCACATTTGTCAAAAACCTGTTATGGATGTGGCTGTGTAACTTCACTAACCACACTGATAACTTCCTCACAAGAACATGAATCATATTTGCTCGGCAGGCCACTTCCCATAAAAACACTTTGTCCTTACATTGGATTTTTTTTCTCTCTTGTTTTTCTTTGAGTTGGTTAATGTCAGCCTAATCAGCCTGAAATTAACTGGTCACCATAATTACTTTTTCTGCACTTTATCAGGAAACTGAACACTAAATCTTTCAAGATTTTCCTGTTATGACAAGACTTACTTGAAGTAGTGTCAGAAAGTTACTCTCTCAGTCCTCCTGTCCATTCTTTTGGTATTTTATTGGTACATATGTGCCATTTTTCTGGGTCTGCTGTTTTTCATATGTTCTTAGGGGATGCTCTTCTCTTTTTAGTCCATAATCTAGCAAACATGTCCTCCCTTTCTTTCCGGGCACAATCCTGAAGTATTTATTAATAATAGATATATATTTTTAGCCTTCTCTTCCTTACACTTATAAACATACAAATGATTTATTGCCCATAGCCCTTCCAGACATGGATTTTCCCCTTAGGGCTTTTGCTTCCCTGATGAAATCTCAACACTTTCTAATTAATGTTGATGCCATCTACTTTTGCATTTCAATATTAGCTCTGCATGGTAATTTTTTCTTCTCATTTGCTGACTTTGCTTTTTCAAGCAAAGTTTTCCTCTTGCTTAATGGTAGACTTCTTGGTAAATGACCATATTTCCCTGTAAACTTCTCTAATTTATTCCCCTATTCATATTTTTCTCCCAAATGCACTTTTTTCAGCTTTAGGGAGTTAAGTTTATTGAAGCAGCGCGTGTGTGTGTGTGTAAAACATGGTTAAGGCTTGTTTGCTTGGATCATGGGCAGCAATGAACATAATTTGGAAAGAGGCAAATACTGACACAAGTGAGATACTCAGGCACTCATTGAATGAAAGTGGATGGTATTTCCAGGAGCAGATTTTGCTAACAGGGGCTACAATAGGCACTACTGATAAATCTTGTAACACATTCTTTTATTACTGAACACAGTGATAGGAAAGTGGAATTTTGGCCGTCATTTGCACTAGTATGGACAGATATAGACTTCAGCTGTTTTGATCCTTTTGAAAGGTATCAGTCATGGCCAAAATTCTTTTGGGGTGTTTGATACACTAAGAATCCCCAAGTCTGGACTTTCACCGAAGCAAAATTAAACACATCGTTTAACTGCCTCTAGAGAGCAGCTGCATCATTCTTTGAGGCTTTCTGTGCTCCTGTCATACACACCTGATTTTAGTAAACGCGCCTGCCCTTCCCATTCTGGAAAGCAGAGCCGGAAAACGTATTTGGTGTGTATTTAAAAACCTATGTACAAGCGACCACCCCTCTGAGCTGCGCGCCGTCGTTACACTGTAACACCGACATTTACAATTTTCCTATCGTCTCCTGCAGCAGTCGGGCGAAGTGGGAAAACCAGGGCAGAACAGAAGTCGGAGCGGGCGCTCGGAGGTGCCGGATCCCGGGAGATGCCCGGATCCCGCCACGGGCGGCCCTGACACCGGCCCGCGCTGCCGCCAGGTGGCGCCGCCGCGCCGCTTCCCCCTCCGCCGGGAGCCCCTCCACCAGGAGCCCCCTCTGCCAGGAGCCCCCTCTGCCAGGAGCCGCTCCGCGGGCCCCTCCACCAGGAGCCCCCTCTGCCAGGAACCGCTCCGCGGGGCCGGGAGGCGCAGCCCTTCTGCTAGGAGCCCAACTCGCCAGGAACCCCTCCGCCAGGAGCCTCCTCTGCCAGGAGTCTATTCCGTCAGGAGCTCCTCTGCCGGGAGCCCCTCCGCGGGGCAGAGCAGCACAGCCCCTCTGCCAGTAGCCCCCTCCTCCGGCAGCCCCTCCACCAGGAACCCCCTCGGCCGGCAGCGCGTCCGTGGGGCCGGGGCCGAGCCCGAGCCCGCAGCGGGAACTGCGCCGCCGTGTGCGCGTCTGGAACTCCCCCCGCGCCGCGCCGCCCCCTCCGCGCTCTTCCCCGGCCGCGCTGCCAGCAGCGGGGGAGGCAGCTGTGCGGGCAGGGCGAGGGAGGGGAGGAAGGGGCAGGAGGGAGAGGGGAAGGCGGAGACGGGGCCAGCCCGAGGAAATCAAACGGCCCCGACATGAATTAGGCAGCGGCTGTGGAGGGGAGGGCCCCCTCCCCCGCTCGCTCGCAGGTCCCGCACGGCGCCGGCGGGAGCAGCGCCGCCCCGCTCGGAGCTCGGGGCGCGCACGNTCCAAGCGTGCCGCAGCCTGGCGCTCTCAACATGGCTGCTGTCCTTTTGTTTCGTGCATCTGCTGTGCCTGGACTTCACCGTGGCCGAGAAGGAGGAGTGGTACACGGCCTTCGTCAACATCACCTACGCCGACCCGGCGGCCGGCAGCGCCGAGCTCCGCAGCGAGAAGAGCGAGTGCGGGCGCTACGGCGAGCAGTCGCCCAAACAGGACGCCCGCGGGCAGGTGGCCGTCTCCGCCTCGCCCGCCGACGTCTTCGCCTGCGACCCCGGCACCCGCTTCAACGCCCCGGCGCCGGGCAAGAGCTGGGTGGCCCTGATCCCGCGGGGAAACTGCACCTACAAGGACAAGATCCGCCACGCCGCCGCCCAGAACGCCTCCGCCGTCGTCATCTATAACATGGGCTCCAGCAACGCCAACGAGACCATCACCATGCCCCACGCAGGTGAGCCACGCCGCCCCCAGGGCTGTGCTGAGGGGGCAGACGGATGGACCTCCCTTTCCAGCCAGCTCTGCTGTCCCGCATCCTTGGGGTGGGAGCTGCTGCGGGAAGGTGTCCTCGCACCTCCTGACAGGGAGCAGGATGGGCTGTGGGCGTCGCTGGGTGGTGGGTGCCCCATCGTGGGGGCCATGGAGCTCCTCTCCATGCTGCCATGGCAAAGGATGGATGTGCTGCTAGCGAATCCATAGCAATGCACGCCGGTGCTCCGGGAATGAAAAGTTTGGGACGTGTAAAGTTTGGGTCTAGTCAGAGGAATGGGACGCAGATCCCACTGTGGGGCAGCGGTGTTTCCTTGTGTCCTGAGGGTCCTTTGGCACGTGGGGTGGAGTGTGATTGAGAGCTTTGGAAGAGGAGAAGTTGTAGTGTTGTGGTGCAGGCTTATCAGGAGGTGCAATAAAGTAGAGAACACGGTGTCCGCAGTTCTGGCTGCGATAGTGTAAAAGCTGTGAGATCGAGTTGGAATGTCGAGTGTCTGATTTGGTGAGAACATGAGACGTGTTGTCCAGGACTGGGGTGGGGGGAGTGTTTCACTCTCCCAGGTGACTGTTCTGGTGGAGTTTGTGCTTGCAGTGTCAGCACATGGGTGGTCGGGTCCCAACATGTGCTCGTCAACTAGAACCCAGTCAAAATCCAGTGATTCAAAATAACCTAAACCCTGGCTTATGCCTACAACAAAATCCCCCACTGTTTCTGTACCAGTGCTTGATCTGAAATAATGTCTCAAAAACAGTTCACCAGATTTATATTTAGGGGCAATGTTTTCTGCCAGGGGTCACTTGTCTTTTATACCAGCTGCCTATGCCATGGAGATAAAATGCCACCTATTGTGAAATCTCAGTTTGGTTTCCATCCAGTAACTAATCATGCCCAGCTGTTTCATGCCAGATGAATCTTAGTAGAGTTGGGGTAAATAGAAACACAGAAATGCTGCAAAACAGGATGTTATTCTAATGACATGTTAAATTTCCACAGTAAACTAGCTAGCTTGGATGTGCTGAGAAGCAATTTGTTGCCTAACCATAGTGCTAAAATACTGCTGATGCAAAAGCAGCGATTTTGGAACCTCTTGTGTCCAGCCTGTTTCGGAGATTAACCATTTGTATTGGGCAAATTAGTGTTTCTTCGGTAGGGTTGGTGAGAGATGGGGCTTTTTTTAGTGTTTTCCTTTCGTTTTGTGAGACAAGCAACACATAACCTCTTGAGCTTCCTAAAACTATGTTTTGTAACCTGCCCATGGTTTAGCAGCTGTTCAGATTATACTTCTTGCTACTTTAAGTATCACAGATTATATACTAAGAAGTATAAAGCAGTAGGAGCTTGGCATACTTAGGCATCCTCAAAGTAATGCTCAGGCTGTTTTAAAACTTGAGATGCAGCATAGTTTGTCCTTCTCTAGTAAGCCTCTCTAAAAGTGCCAACATGTTGGATTAATTAATGGTTTGCCTGTTTTTAAAGTATGCACTAAGCTGTTTTCCCACACAAATGGTGTTTTATTAAGAAACGGTGGGAGTAAAAAATGTGTCTAACCTTTTAAAATGCTAGAGCTTCAGTTTGTTTTAAAGTCTAAGATGAAGTAGGGAAGGAAACTTTCTTACTGAAAGTGGCCTCAGATTTTGAAAATATGAACATAGTATCAATTATCCTGGGAGCAGCTTCTTTTATGTCGTGTGATTCCATAGGATTTGTTCTGACAATCCTTGCTGAGTACTGAATTGATACCCAGCAGTGAGTTGGTACAGCACCAGAGGCTGAAATGAACAGAAGCTTTCAGAAATTAATCTGGACTTGTGGAACATGGTCAGTGAAACTGAAGGACCTTGCTCATTGATTTGATGAGGTTGTCTTCATTCTAAGGGTTTTTGTTCAGCAAAGTTCAATGATGGCTGTTGGGCTTACCTTAGAGAAAACCTATCCTCTGTGCATGGTCAAAACTGAGAGGAGTTTTAGAGCACAAGTCTGATGGAACAGAAGAAAAAATAATTATTCTTAGATAATTAGCAATCTAGCAGGGATTCAGGACTTTACTCTCCCTCTGGTACCACTGTTACTCTGGGACAAAGCGAACGGTCAGGCTGTGTAAAATTGTGGCTGCAAGTTTCTAACTTGCAGCTTTTGACATTTGCTTGTTCCCAGTCTAAATGATAGCACAAGATTCAAGGGAAAAATGAATCAGTTTCTTGGTTTCTGAGTTCAGCAGCATCTGCAGTGTTCTGCCCACGCAAAATCCTGGAGTGGGAAGAAGAAAATTCCATCCTGGAAAATACTTGGAGGTTGAGAGGGAAGGGTGAAATATGACCTAAAAAGCAATTTAAAAGTCAAAAGAAATACGATGTTACTCCCTTTTTATTTTCTATTTTCCTCCCACAGATTTTTTTTGAGGTTTCATAGAAGCTTAAACAAACTCTTCCTATACAGGAAAGTGTATCCTGTTGCATAACAGTGTGGCTTCTGCCCTTACTAAATAACTTTTACTCCTAAGAGTAATACTATTCCTAAGGGTTTTTTTTTCCTTACATACATTCTTCTCTTCTGTATGCTTTGCCTTCTTTCTCTGTCACTTTGCCTCTTTGTGCTGCCTTTTCTGCTCCTCTCACCCTTGTTTCTTCCTCTGTCCCTGTGCTTCATTCCCTGCCTTAACCACATTACTTTGCCATTTCATAGTGCTTTGCCCTTGCCACTTTCTTCCCAAGGCAGTCTTTCTCTTGCCAAAGAACTTACCTCATGGCTCTGTGTTTAATTATATTTCCTGTTTTCTGCTACAGTGCATGCCAATGACCCTTTGCTCATGTGGTGCCTCCTGATTTTGGAATCTATAGGCAACTGTAGCAAGATACTGTGTGTGGAGTTGAAGGAGTGTTCATAGACCTCCCTCCCACCACCCCCAAGTCAAAACCAGGGTAGCATTATATCAAAACTTGTTGTGGAAATCTTTAAAATGTGACTCCCCAGGATTTATTTATAGACCATACAGCACAAAGTGTGCAATTTGAACCAGTTCCGTCACCCCATGGAAAGCCTTTGCTTTCAGGGAGCTTGTACTGAGGTCACTGCTTGCACACCCAGAAGGATGAGGTGGAGTTATGACATCTGCATTCACAGGAAATGTGGAGCTCTGGGATTCTCCTGCTAGGATGTCCTTAGCTTGTAGATCATCTGCTACAGCCTGTGCAAACTGGCATCTTTGTTTTTATTGGCTTGAAGGATGGCATAGGAGCTGTGAGTGTGACTTTTCTTTTTGACTAAGTAGGGTCCAACCAGAGAAGGAAAAAAAGCATCTAGAATTTTTATTTCAGGTGCTTTGCATTTCTCCTCGATCAACTCTCCTAGCAGAAAAGTACTCTAATAATATAGAGGATGTTCTTTTTTCTCCAGAAAAATAATCCATGGGGTTGGCCAGGGTTTCTCATTGAAGTTTTTTCTTCCTCAGACCAAATATAGGTTTGAAAAGGCCCCAGCCACTGTGTCTACATTTAATAACTTAGTATTAATTTGCAGTAGTCTTACTACCTGTTGTAGCACATATCCTAACATATTCTCTGACTCTGAATAGAGACAGTAAGAGAGCCTTCCAGAAGGTGATTGAAGGTGAGAACTTCCTTCTCTAAAGTTCATATTTGAGGGAACCTACCTGGACCATTTCTAACTTGGGAACCTCTCAGGTGCTTGGGGCAAGGGAGGATTGTTAAGTGTGACTGTACACGATTCGTGTGTGGCTAAAAACCAAATCTATAATAGTCTACATGGTTTCTAAGATTCAGTTGGAATTCTAGGGTGCGTCAGATTATCTCACAGAACGGATATTGTTAATATGTGAAGTAAATTGCATCCTACGTATTTTGCACCAGGAACATATGTTAGTCAGGCAGTTTTGCATTCTCCATATTCTGCTTTTCCAGTGCATCCCATCACAAACTTTAAGTCACATGCCTCACCTCTGACAGCCCCTTTGCAATAAAGGGCAGATGCCTTGTTTTTGTTTTTTTGTTTTGTTTTTGGTTTTTTGTTTTTGTTTTTTGGTTTTTTTTTTTGTAGTGGCTCATACACACAGCAGCAAATAGCAGCTGTATCTCTGAGACATGAATCTCATAAGTGGTCTAAGATGACTCTGACTTCTCACCTCCCTCTCTGGCCCTCAAGTGCAGAGGGTGTGTGTGCCAGACTGCATGAGGAGGGCATGGCTGTCCCATTGAAAATTCACAAGTGTCCCTATGCACGTGCTGTGAAAGGGGCCAGACTCAACCTGGGAGCATTCAGCTCAGTAACAGTCTCCTCCTTTGCACTCAGATTTTTGTTCCTTGATCAATGACTAGTCTTGCCTTTTACATATTTTAAGATGTGTTGGTAATAGTTTGGGCTTTGGGCCGCCCTGTAGATTTGTACTAATGTGCAAATTAAACACCAAAGTTGAAGATTTCTCTCTTTACAGACTTAATTCAGTACTGTAGCTACATTTGTTTCTTTATTAAAACAATCATTTCCCTAAACTTTAGTGGAATTCTAATGAGGAAAATGTGCTGAGAGCATTCACACTGAATTTACATATGGATACGTGTGAAGTAGTGGAGGGCTGTGGATTTCAGGCTTCCAGAGTCTGCCATAATTCTTTTCTTTTCCAGTCACCCAAGATTGATTCCTAATAGAAACTCACTCAGTGGGGGAGGGAGATGGAGATTAGTGCATCTCTGAGCCCTGTCCATTGAGGCATTGCTGGGATGTCCTGCCATCCTTAAGAACTCAGAAGAGCTCCTGGATCCATCATGTAGGCCTGGCTTTCTGCAGTGTTTGAAAATCTAATTCTCTGTTTACCAAAAGTCAGGGTTTCTAGCTGACAGGCTGTCCCACTGCATTCATTCCCTGGTGAGCCACTCTTCTGCTGCTAGTTCTACTCTGAAGAGCTAGTTCTGCTGCTAGTTCTGCTCTTTGCTGCCTGTGTGTTCAGCTGTGCCAGGTGGAGAGGGCACTTGGTGCTGTTAGGTAGCTAGTTCAGGTCAAACTGAATTGAAAGGAATTAATATGACCTTCAAGGGCTAGAAAGCAAAATAATGCTAGTCCCTGGCACAGCTTGGAACAGCCACTTCAGCTGGGGCACTGAGTTTTGTCATTAGCTGAGACATTTTTACCTTGTTGAGTCTTGCATCTCTCATCCTCACAGCTGGGTCATGTGTGTCCTTCAGAGCCCACTGCAGACAGTGGGAAGAAAGACACTGGAAGGACACTGAGTCCACTGAGCTTTGGATCAATAAGCTATAGCTTTCCCTACAAAGTGGTGAAGTATTGATTCATTGAAGATTTCATTGATCCTCCAAGCTTATTGATTGCAAAAGCAGTTAGATTTCTGCTTTGGTTATCTGCAACATTTGCAACATTCACTGCAACAGTGGCATTCATACAAGTGCTGTCTTCAGATCTCTGCAGTAGGAAGTGACACAGCAAGAAGAAAATCTTCCTCAGGAACAAAACTGTATCCACATCCACACTAGCTGCTGACTGGTGATGTGGAGCACCTCTTTTTGATATGTAGTGCTTAGGAGAATGGCTTGCTTTTGAGAAAGCAATGGTTTGTCCTGGTCCCATTGATATTTTGTCTTTAAAACGGTATATCTTAGCTTGGGTTATTAGAATATTGTGGCAGTCTGTGGCTTAGTGTAACTCACTAATTGGTGCAGGTACATTTCTGTGCTACTTCCTTTCACATCATAGAGGTCAGGAACATTTTCAGCAAAAAGGGAAAGAAAACTAACTAGTTCAGTGTTGGCACTCTTAAGAATCTTCTCCTGGTGAGAGAAGAGGGCACTTTCTACTTTCCTCATGTAAGCAAAGGCCTAAAAGAACCCGTTATTGTGCAGCACTTGTTTGATGGAGCTCATGGTGCTTTGTCATGTGAGATGACTGAGTTTCAAGTGACGTCTGCCTCTGTACACCACGAGCCAGGCTGATGAAGAGTTAGGTCTTTATGAAGGGATAACCCAACCTCTTCTCCACTTCCCAATAATTTCTGCATAGCTAACCTGCACAGAAACAGCATTCATTTCAAGACAAGCCCCACTTCTGCCCTTTCAGCTACATTTGAGTAACAGTCACTTGATGACTCCTTTGGTGCAGAAGGGGGTGAACAATACAATCATTGACTCATAGAAATCAGATATGGAAAAGATTGAGTAGTCCATGTAATCTGCCACCTCACTAATGCAGGGCTGCCTCCTACAGTTGTTACCATCCACTACCATCACTGTGCTTTTTGCTTAGCATCTTGCAAAGGAAAGAATTTCGGGGTGCTTCAGAAACAAATGCGGTCTGTATGAGAATGGTCCTGAGGCAAGAGATACAAAATGTAGGGAGATGTTAATTAGTTATACTATATCTTGCAGTAATATTAAATTCACAAAGGCACAGCAGCTAAAGGATAAGGTTAAAAGCCAACTGTATCTGTTGTATGTCACAGTCTAGGGGAGTTATATGGTAATTGGGAGAAGAAGGAAGTGGCAAAATATCTTGCAACTGGTTGTGTGCAAACAGGCTTTACTGTGCTGGGTCCAGACTTTGCTAATGACCAGTGCTCTCCTCATTTCACTCCTCAATTTTTTGGTTTCTCTGGAAAAGAAATCTGGATGGTTCAGCCTCAGGCCAGGCACTGCAGTTTGACCAGATCCTGAATGTGGATGAGCAGGGGTCAGGGACCCCTCAGAGTATCCTGCTTTTCATGAGTGCATTTGGATGTAGTATCTCAGAATGTAATTCTCTTGAGAACTACAATTTCTGTTACCGGGAAAAGAAACCCCAAACCTCTTAGATGAAACCTTAACTTTAAAGATTCACCATATTAAATCTGCCAGCTGTATATCTACTATCTGATGCACTGGCCACATTAGTATAAATAGAAGTAGCTCTTCAGCCAGCTGAAAATTACTGAGTTAGGTTCTTACCAACTGCTGGAAGCAATGTTTTTAGGTCAGAAACAGATGGGGGGAAACACCTCTCCTTTCACCAGTTCTATTAGATAGGTTGTAAATATTGTTTGCTCATGAAACATCAATACTATGCAGCTGTGTTTTACAGAAGAGGCCTAACAAGGGCATTCTCTACCTTCTGGCTCCTCTTCAATAAATTATTTGAAATGAACCTTAGAAAACTAAACTGAGGAGAAAGGAAGGAGACAATGAAAAAATGAAACTGTTTATTTCATTGCTATTCCACGCTGAAATATGAGAAACTAACATACTTCATTCTGTGCTACTAAAAGATAATGGCTTTTTAAAATAATTGTTCATTTCTTTTTCCTCTCAAGAGTGGCCAATAAATAATGTCAATAAAGTGAAGTGCCTGTTCATTTGCCTCTGACAGTATGAAGCAATGGATATTCAATTATATTGCTAGACCTAAGGCTCTGTCAGAGTTTTGGTCTCGAATTTGATGTGTTTAACTGTGTTTACGTACAGGATAGTCCTTCTGTAAATTGGGAAGGTATTTTCAGTTTGAGACAAAATTAGAAGGAAAAGAAAAAGTGTATCTTTTTAGTTCCCAAACCCCAGAAACAAAAATTGCAGCCACTTAACTCCATAGAGTCCTGGCTTGAGTATGTCTGGTATACTTCTTAAACATAGATAGAAACATTACATGTGCCCAGGAATGCAGTTGCTCCAGGGGTACATGGAAGAGGGTGGTTTGGCAAGTGCTCCCTTGTGCCACATTCTTAATGAGACATAGCTTTTTAAAATGAATTTCTATTCCGTAGTGTTGTGAGCCTTTATCATGAAAGAGGACCTCAGCAGTGGGGTGCTCCATAACAAAGCAGTTATTTTTGTATGGTTTTCTGCCAAGAAAACCCTTACTACCTTCAAGCCCCTTACTACTGACATATTTGTCTATGAACCATCATCATTTGTCACTGAAATGGGCTTAATGACATAGGATTTTATTCTTCCTTGTCATTTGTTCCATATCTTAGCCTTCCTCCCTTCTTATTTGCTCTTTGGTTTGCTTCTTACTGTTCAAGTCTTTCCTCACAAGCAATCTCTTTTTTGCAAGTCATTGTAAGAATATCTCACCAGATAATATATGTATCATATTATTAAGGGAATTACACATCACATTAATCTCTGGCTTCCAGCTTTATAAATCACACATCATTAAACTGTGCTCCTCTATTTGTCGTTTCATTTTGCAGTCCTTGTCAAAAAATTCTTTTGTTCTTTAGCATGGTCACTGTTATGTTACATTGAATGTGCCTGACATTACCCAGCCATGTTCAGAGTGGGCTCCAGAGCCTAGTGGGTAGTTTTATCTTTAATTAACATTTATGCCTAATGTTGAGTTTGCTGTAAAATGTGTCAGCATTAGTTGAATATGTGTTGTGGGTTACCTGGGTTCAGACCCAGCACAATAAGCTCCACGGTTTTATTGTTTTGGTTAAATTGATTTGTGGAGCACTTGAGAAGCTTTTGCACCTAATTGTTATTCTCGTAGTAGCAGAGCATTTCCAGATCCTCAGGATCAAAGCTCTGGGTGTCTGACAAGTTTCACTATAAAAGATTTCTTGCATTTTCCAATTATGCAAAGATTCTCTATCAGTATCTGATAAAGATCTCTCTGGTTTTACATCCTGTGATGCTAGCTAAAATGTTCCTATTCTTCCTTTTCCATTTCACTAGCTTCTGTTAGAAGACAGAAATTATTTCTGCTTTTCCTTTGCCCTTTCAAAAAATCTCTGTGTTAGAGAATCTTAAATCTTCAGCCATATTTCTAGTACATGTCTGTGTTTGTACTCAAAAATAAATCAGTCTTTAAAACAGGACAGTCTGATGCAGCAGTCACATTCATGATTGCTTCTTATACTTGCCCAGAGTATGCTTTCCCCTCTTGTTCCTTTTTAAGCTTTTATTATATGCTTATTGTCTCCTAGTTTTACCTGCCACTATCATGTTCCTTGACAGAGGCAGCTTTTGCAAGATTGTGTAATCTCTGTGCCTGGTCTCTTACTGCTCTTTATGTGGCCATGTGTTTGAAGTGCCATCTGGTTGTCCATCAAACCCATACCTTTACTAAACACTTTATCAAAATTTCTCTTGCTGGAAAATGAGGAGCTGTCTGAGTAAAATACATTATGTCTTTTTATAATGCTGTCTTTGATGTATTTGCCTTGCCTTATCTTTCCTTCAATCCTATACCCTGTTTATTTTCTACCTAATTTTTTTCTCTCCTTTAGTTTGTTGGGTTTTTTTTTCTTAATTGTCCCTGCTTCCAGTAAATATTTTCCTTCGATTTCTCACCCTTTTTTTTTCCCTTTTCTTCCCTTTCCCTTTATGTGTTCTGCACCTGTTTTTCATCCCTACTATTTTCATTTTTTTTTCGTTTCTGCCCACTCCTTACCAGGTTGACAAAAGGAGCCAAAGGCTATTTGCTTTGCATAAGCATTGACTGTAAGAGGAAGCAGAGCAGGATTATGCTCTTTTGGTGGCTTTTCCCTTGCAGCTGACTCTGGGTTTAAAGAGCATCTGCTGTCTGCTGCTCAGGGTGAGCTCTGAGGACTGGGGCACCAGCAACTGGCAAGTCATCAGAAGAGTGACAGGCACAGCACGTTTGCTGTGCATAGAAGGGGTTTGTGCTGAACACCATCAAGTCTTTTTCATGAATTCTTAAGACTAAATTATGGTCTCCTCTCTTCCATGCTTTTATGGAAGAAGATTAAGTTTCCCCCCACACTGGATGCTAGAAAAAACTGATGGCAAATTTTTCTATCAGAACTGTTTTTCTTAAGTAGTGAAATGGATTTTCAACAGAAAACTGTTTTGGAAAGTTTTTGCTCTCTGGAAGATGATCTTACAGGTCTGGTTTGAATAAATTTTATTTTAGTAAATATTTTGTGTTTCTGAATGTCAGTTTCAGAAGCAATTTGGTTTCCCTTTTCATTTTTTTTTAATGATATATTACATTTTAATCAGCTGCTACCAGCTTTAGATACTAGCTCCCTTCCAGAGCACAGACTGACTTCTTCCCAACTCACTTTTCTCTGGGAATCAATGCATGCACCTGATCATCATCAGTATTATTTAAAGATACTGACCTCAGGTTTGCAATGCTGAATTTCTTTTCCCTGTGACTGTGTGACAGCAGCTTTCTGTCTTCCCAGAGTGCAGTCCTTAAGCTGTGCAGGGTCTTTAGTCCTTGCTGTATGTCTTCTCTAGCAGATTTCAGCACTGTGTCTACATACACGCAGGAAGGATACTCAGTGTGAGGTAAAGATTGCTCTCACAAAGGCGTAACAGGGATCAGTAGCTGTCAATGCAAGTGAAATTAATTCAGGCTTGTAGTATGGTGCAATTTCTGAAATGGTTGCCCATACCTTAATGTTATTTGCATGGGACTGGATAGTTCTCTAAATGTCAAATCCTGGTAAAAACACTCCATTCTCTGGGGAAATTATGGTGGTGTTTGTGCAAGGAAGGTTAGAGAAGGTGTTCGTAGTAGTTCTTGTGGTTTTAGGGTACTTCCCTGGATCTACCACCCAGCTCTTGTCCACACTTGGAGACTCAAAACTGCTCTGCTGCTCTTGCAGAAGCTCTGCACAATGGGCAGAGATAAACCCTATGGAGTGAAGCACCAGCTTCTCACAACAGGATCTCTGCAAAGCCCTTAGCTGTGTGACAGGGTGAACCAATGTCAGCTTGATATTTCTTTGTGACTGTTGCTCATAGGAAGGAAACTGCAAGAAAAGGCACTTGCAATAAAAACAGTCTGAGCTACTTCTGCTTTTTTCTGTCTGAAGATAGCTAGCAAATGCAGAGAGGTGTCTACAAGCCTCCACCAACCAACCATTTGCTAAAGCTTATCTTGCAGTGTGGGAGATGTAAAAGCCTTTTTCTTCTAAAACTTTTATTTAACTATTGAATGCCAGCACAAGGGAATACTGTGATGGAACACAACCTAGAGCAGCAAAGCTATCACAGGTGAGGATGAAACAGTTCAAAACTTGATGGCACCATCATTCACTTTGCCAGAGAAACAGCTGAAGTAGCCATTAGATGAAAGTCACATGGATGAACCTGAATCCTGGAGAGGTGAATTCATGCTGATGAGAAAATAAAAGCCATCAAAGTAGGTGGTGGTCTCCCCATCATGTGGGAAGTCTTCCTCTCAGAGACTGTGAAATGTCTTTGACCAATCCATATATCTTAAACCTCATTTCAGTTCTGCACTGACTCCCATTTCTCACTGGCACCCACTGTCATTATCTTTGGCATTTCCTCGTTTGCTGCCTCACTGCTTGTCCCAGGGGGTGACACTGTTTGTCCCAGCCCTTCCTTGCTGCCTTTGCAGGTGGTGGGATCATTCCTTGAGATGATGAGGTTCTTGGTGAGCTCCAGTTTGAGCTTGTATGTTTTTCTCTCATTGCCTTTAGCAGTTCTGCATGTTTGGGAACGGCGGGTTGATTGCTCCCAGAGTGCTGCCAGGCTGGATCCATGGGTGAATTAGATAGGGAAAGCCACCAAACAGCTTGACTGCCTGTGAAAGCCACGAGCTCTGTCTCAGGCAGTTGGGATCCTCTAGGGCACATTGATTCTTCAGGGAGCTCATCTGTCATCTGCACTCCCCTGACCTACTGACCCCTGCTTAACACGATACACAGGAAAATTCCATTTTTCAGTGTTACTGAGGGTTTGGTTTTTTTTTTTTTTTTTCCATCTAGAAACATTCTCTTTTCTTTATTGAATACCCAGACAGCCTTCTTTTCTCCCTTTTTTTTTTTCCCTCCTAGTCTAACTTATTGAACTTATTGAGATGCAAGTTATGAGAGTCCACAGACAATTTTTAAAACAAAAATATGACTGCATAACTACGTATTTCCAAAATTATGGCTTCTAATGGTTGTTAGTGCAAAGAAATTTTTGGTACCAGAGAATTGATGTTATCTGGTTTCTAAATATGCATGACATCACTTCTTTCTGCAATAATTAAGAGCTCCGTTCCCATTAACTAATTTATGTAACCCTCTTTCTGCCATTAGACTTACAGAAAATAACAAAGCAAGCATTGAATTTTAGTGGAAAATATCTCCTGTTGAGTACCATGTACATTTGAATTGTAGAATCTGTTCTTAGTTCTTAACCAATGCTGTGTTGAATTAGCTGTTGTCTTTTCATTTTCTGGCCACTAAGTAGGAATATTTTTTGCCAATGCAAAGGCAACTCTGCAAATCCTGTCAGAGCTGTTATCTTTGGCTCTCACTAGCCAAATGTGTTGTGGATTAGGCCACAAAACAGGAGCTACTGTGCATATGTAAAGGAGTAGTTTCCTTGGTAGTAATGATAGCAGGGAGGCAAATTTAATGGGGTCTCACTTCATCTAGTACAGCAGCTCCTAAAATCTCTTCCTCACAAACGAGACCAATACTTGAAAACCACTTCTCACTTTACTAAGCTAGTGATTTGGCTATCATAACACTCAGTAGTAGGTATTTTAAAATTATTTCTAATGTCTTAAATAATTAATTACATTAAATTAACTTGGGGAACACTTCGTGGCCCAGTTGAGGAAAATGTTTGCACAAATGGTTGTAGTTAAGCTCACATGTGGTTCTTGGTGAGAATGGTCTAGAAGTTGAGCACTCTGACTAAATGTCACTGCAAGTGGTTCTGTGAGGAAATGTCATCTATGAAAGATGTAGAAGTGTCTGACATGGCCCAGAGGCTTATTACTAAGAATGTTAGTGTGGTCATCTCAGGTGAAGCTTATGCCCTCCTACAGCACTGTGAATACTCGAGATCCTTACAAAAAGCACTTTTATTTGAAATTGTAAAAATAAGATACATATACTTTATATGTCACTAAAGAGGTGACATATAAAGAGGTATTGATTAAAAAAGATGATTTAATTATTTTTCCATTGTCCACATAATGTGACTTCTGCTTTCTGGGTTATCAGCCATATTTGCATCACACTAAGAAGCAAAAGGTGCCTCTCGACTTCTAGTGAACACTGTGCCCCTTCCATCTGTGGAAAAGCTGCCCACCCAAACCCTTTCAAACCCAGCTGCTGTCTGTTCTCCACTGTTTTATTTGATATTTGTCACCCATTGCATGCAGAGGAACAATCACAGCTGTGGGAAGTGTGGACAGCTGTTTAGTTATTTGCAGATGGCTTAAAGATGTGTATCAACCAGTCATTTTACTTGCTAGGTGAGCTAGAGGAGTTCATGTAATTTAGAATAGCCACACAGCATTTCTTTGTTAATCAGGGAGTTGCCTAATTTGGAAATACATTTATATCTAAGGCCAATCTGATACACAGCAGCTCCTTACCTTACAGCCATTCCAGTTTGGGAACAAGTATTGTAATGTTTTGCAGTTTTGATTCCAGTAGATAAATTTTTGCATCCTCCCTTGTGGCCTTATCAGTCTGTCAGCTTCATTTTGCTTTGAGAAATTCAGGACAAGTTTCCTTAATGTTCCCAGTGGTACATATCAGTTTTGGATAGAACTTTCAGCCATTTAGACAGTTGTTTGGGTTATGTTGAGATGATGGGAAACTGTAACCAAGGAGAAGGGAAGTGTAAAATTAACAG
The DNA here is from genome assembly GCA_013397395.1 of Sinosuthora webbiana. Taxonomy (NCBI): domain Eukaryota; kingdom Metazoa; phylum Chordata; class Aves; order Passeriformes; family Sylviidae; genus Sinosuthora; species Sinosuthora webbiana. The sequence goes on along the minus strand of VXBN01005156.1, from coordinate 633,074 downwards.
ATGTTCCTCTTTTAGACATTCCTAAAATGCTAACTGCCATATATAGCTAAAGGTCTCTGCCTGGAAATAATGCAATTATTACTTCTAATAGCCTTTAAGTACATATGGGAGTCCCACAACAACTGTGTTAACTTCACAGAAACTCTTGCTAGACCAGGCAAATATTAATGCAGGATACACAAGTACTAATGAATACCTGAGGTGACTCTGCAGTGTCTTGAGTGCTTTGCAAATCTGTATTTATCACTACAAGCCTCAAAGATGTTCCGTGATCTGCAGTGTGAGTGGAGGTGATGAGTATCTGTGAGTGCTGTGCTCTTCACAGGCCTGGGCCCTACTTTGCCTTCTCCTGTACCTCCTTGTTTAATAAAACAGAATTGGAATCCATCCATCAGTGAATTATTGCAGGTTTGATTAATTTATAAATAAACCTGATGCTCATGCTGTTATCCAACAGTTATCTCCACTTGCTGGCAAGAGTTTCAGGATCTGAGAATGCATTAAGTCTTCATTCATAAAGTGCACGATATTAAGTCAACTTAAGAAAAAGTAATTACAATTTCATTTTGGTTTCCATCTTTAATAATGGCAATGTCCTTATCACTGAAATGGATAATATTCACAGCATGTAAGCACCTGCAGGCTTTAGCAGTGAAGAGACTCCCTTTTTTTTGAGAACTCCTAAATCTTTCCTTTAGAAAAAGCATTCTGAGATTGCTGATGTCCAGAAATGCACTCACCTATGCCACTAATTTGTAACCTCACTTCTGAAATCCTAGCCATGCTGAAGCCAATGGCAAACCTTCCTAAGGATTTCATTGCCAAATAGTAATAGTAAAATCAAGAAAACAAATACCTGAACTCATTATATCTTCTGCTGCCATCATAGTTTTTAACACTTTGTCAAGTACAGAAGAGCCACCAAGAAACTTAATACCAGGCTTTTCACCAGCATTGCCAATGAAGTATCAACAGTCAGCATTTCACATGAAGTGTGCACATCTGTTGGGTTAAAGCAAAACATCTCACAACACCAGAGCTTCATTAAGATAATTCTATGATTGCATAAAATGATGGGTCAACCTGTGAGTGCCTTGAACCTGTAAATATTAACTGACACAAGTTCTCCAGCACATTTAACAAAGGGTCCACCTGGCCTCAAGTGAGTGTATAAAATACGTAAGTCATCGTTATATTTATGATATGGGCAGAAATTAATTTTCTTACCTTTTGAAAAGCTTGAGAACAGTGGGTCATGTCTTACGTGTGTTTCTGACCGTGGGCTTTAAAACATTTTTTTCTGAAATCTCCTGACGACTAAAATTTGGTTCCTGCAAGGCTCATAGCTTTTGTGTGAAGTGAAAGGAGTTGGGTGGTGTGGTACAGTTTGAGCTGTGTTAGGAAGGGGCTGAGAAGCTTGGTGTGAAAGATGCACATCCCTGCTAGCTTGTCTCCAAGGGCAGGGAGAGAGGGTGCTGCCTGACAAAAGTCATAGTCGAGATCAAATCTCCGGCATCTCTAGCAGGTACTGGCTGGATGCACTGCAAAAATACCTGCTCTAAATTTGGAGAGCAAGAGCAATATGGTTTTCACACCTTTCTTCACTAACTGGTGTACTAAGAAGGAATGGCAATGATGACAGCCTCATCACGAGGGGAGTGCTTCCGTGATGGTTGTTAAGAGAATGCTCAAAATTAGCATTCACAGTCTCCAGTGAAGCAGTGGAATCTGTGTTTTGTGCCATCCATCTATATACCAAATAAATGTGGACAGTTGTCATAGAAATAGTGACAGAGACAAGGTCTATCCGCATTAAGCCTAGCAGAGGTAATTTCTAAACTGCTTCTTGTCTGACCAAGTTAAGATGGCATTTAATATGGGCTGAATCTGTTCCAGACAGAGGATTAGTTATTAGATCTTGAAATCCATGATCTTTTTTTTTTCTTTTTTTTTTTCCATAAGTTTTCTAGAAATACCATTCAGCTGAAGAGACCACAGTGTAGGCAACACCACATGGTGATTTCAGTGCCTTCCTGCTGACATGCATATTGTGTTTTGAGTGATGCTGATCTGTTTTGAGAGCTTGTGGGATTTTCAAAACCACTGCTACGTTAATCTCATTTTGGGTTCTCTAACATTCTTCAGATCACTCTCTCTTTTTCAGAGTCTGATTACAAGATACTGAATGATGTTTTGTACTGCAAATGGGCTATTTTCAGTTTTCACTACACCTTCATTTTGGATATCTGTAACTGTTTAACCTCTCTATGAGTCTTCAGCAAGTCATATGACAGTGAAATTCTCTGCTAATCACAGTGGTTGCTAATGAGAGAATCTCTGTCTCTCACTCAGCATAGGCACTGCTGTATCCTAAAGACATCTTGCCCTTCTCCTTGATCCAGATTAATTGTAGGAGGCTAAATTCAGACAGAAATATCAAATGCACAGCAATGCTTAACAGAAATGTTGCAATTACATAAAAGTATGAGAAATCAAAGGAGGGATTCAGATAGGTGATTGAGCGTGGAAATAACAGGGTAGCTGAAGTTCATGATTTCAGCTTGTAGCTCTGATCTGCTCATACATAGACACTGAGTCATCCAAGGCAGAAAAGTACATGAGGAGAGAGAACATAAGCTTCATACAAGAACCAAGGTGAATAGAATTACCTGCATTTTATGTCCTCTCTCTATGGGCTGAATTAGTCTCTGATGCAATCCGAACGCAGAAATACATGAGAAACACTAATATTGCCAGCAGAGGAAAATTTTCAATAGTTACCACTAGTATTCCTCCCTGGGAGGCAGTGTGTGTTTTGTTTGTTGTTGGGTTTTGTTAGTTTTGCTTGTTTTTTTTTTTTTGGTTGGTTGGTTGGTTTGGTTTGTTCTTTTTGGTTTTTTTGTTGGTTTGGGTTGTTTTTTTAAGGGAGAAGAAACAGGCATGTGAAATAGCATGTAAGTATCTGAAACTGCATGATACAAGATCTGAGTTGCCTATTCAGGGAATAACTAGAAGTTACTATTGAAGATTGGCTTAAAACAAACCTTGCTTTGGAATCAACTGTGCAACTTAAGTTCAATCCTTGACTTCTTCAGTGCTTTCTTGTGTACTAAAACTTGCTAAATCTGGGGCACGATTTAGTTTCTGAACATCTTAAATCTCAAACATTTCATATAAAATTCTTGTTTCAAGTAATTTAAATGAGTTGTGGAGTTCACATTCAAACTCTGAACCTCCTGGCTGCAGTACATGTTTAGATAATGAGATTTCAGTGGGGAAATATAGCCTTTGACTTATCTATTGCAGATACATCCAGCATGGAAAACTCCTATAATCAGCAGATACTGTAAAAAGATCTGCATGGATATTCATTTGAGCATTAAAAAGCAAGAATCTAATTAGCAATGCACAGTGGTATCAGCATTACGTTAAGTGCTTTTTTTTTCATCATCCTCAAAGCATGCCTAAATCTGAGAGAGAAATGAGGAAAACCATATAATCAGCCATACAAAATCAGCCACAGCTGTACAAAATGTAGTGTGGACAAAAATGTGCTCTTTGGTGAAGCCTGAAAATATTGACAGGTAGCTCTGACAAAAGCTTTGTTGTAGAAATGTGAGCATGTGCAGCTTCATGACCGCTGAAGCATCAGCAGAGCATCGTGAATTTGCCTGAGAAGCATGTGCTGAGAGGAATGTATTTCTGACTGAGGGGGATTTTAGTTCTGAATTTATTTCTGTGTTGCCACATTCTTGTAAAAGTACAGAGGAAGGGCTCTGCCTGTTTAAAGCAGATTTGGACCTATTTATGTATATCACTCCCATGTAGGCATCTAAATACTTTTATTTAGGGGTAGATAGCATGAATCCTTTGGCTGGAGGTACAGATGTGTGTATGCCTTAGTGTCCTTATTCACATAGACGTATCTAAAAAAATAGTAACTTTCTCCAGGGAGATCAGCTCCGGCAGGTAACCCGCACCAGATATTGGATTCACAGAAGATCCAAGGATGTAGAGACCCCATATCACTATTTGGCCAATAAATGATCTATGTAGACATAAACAGCCCTAATTTTGAGCACACGTGGCATGGTGGTGGTACTTTTGCTGGTTTGCTTTAGGGTTCATTTCAATTGCAGGTCTGCAGGACATGGGAGAAAAAGAAAAAATAGGGCTTTTAAAAATGTTTAGACAGTTCTAAGAAACCCCTCTTCTGTCTGCTTCTCTGATTTGGGGGGATCCACGAGAGAGGGAGGAAGAAAAAATCTGAGCGAACTCGAGTCCTTAACCTTTCTGGTATTATAATGCAAATAAAATGTGTTGTCTTGCAATGTAAACAAAATGTTTGATACAGACAACTCATAATGCAATCCTGCAGCTTGTATATGCACAGGTGTAACAGAGTGGGGACAGGAATTTGTCTTCTATTTGTCAGCTTTTCAGAATACTAAAAGCAAGAGATACCATCTGGAGAAGAGTTTCTAAGTTTCTGAGAACAAAAATGAAATAAATGTTGTCCCCATATTGTTCCAACTGCTTGATTAGAAATGAGTCAGAGAGTGATCTCTGTGTTCTTCTCCGTCTGGACATGTGTACTCCCTGGTAAGCTCAGACATGAAATTTGAAAGTCCTGTTAGAAGTGTTTAGATCTGTAGGTCAAATCCTTAGCTAAAACAACAAGGCTCCTTGTAGGAAAACGAGAGATTACTTTTACAGTGTAGGCCCTCATGCTGAAAATACTCATGCGGGCATGTAGCATGGATGTAATGAACCTGCTTGATCTATTTATAGCTTTACTCAGTGTATGTTTTTACCCAGATGGTGCTCCTTAAATTTCACTGGACTGTGTTTATCAGCAGCAGTTCACACTAAAGATCACGGTGCAGAGCAGGAGTCCAGGTAGCAAACAAATACACTTCATTAAGTAGGCATTCGCAATTAATTAATGCAATACTTATAACCTTTTTATGGTGTCTCTCTGCAAGAGGGATTTGTAACTTTCAAAATTGCTAGTAATTGCTATTTTGTTTTTGGTTTGGATAAATTTCTTTACAAGGATAAATAAGTAAGGTTCAATGTTGAGAATGGAGAAACACGCAAAAAGGGTGGAGTAGCCAAACCTTAGAGTGTGCCAGGAGTGGATTCCAACCTTCCAGCATCTTCTTCACTCTAGTAATAGACCATTCCCATCCCTACAGTACCTTGCTCCTCCAAGCTTTCTATCTGCTGGTTTTGGTTCCATATGGTTACTCATTTATATGCTTGAGCACCCACCAAGACTGGTTTGCTTTTCTTTTCTAGTAAGACAGAAATTTTCCTCCATTTTCAACCGAAGTCTATTTGTATTCACTTCTTTCATAAACTATTCTTGTAATTTAATTTTAAAAATGTTATCATTTTCATGCACATTCTGAATTTCTGCTTTAATCTACCAATTTGAAGTTTTGTAAATTCAAAAAACAAAAGAGAAAAACATGCCTGTAAAAGGGGGAAAATAATCCAGGGAATTATATTAAACATCAAACTATAATTGGACCAAATGTCTTTCCCCAGGCTCCTCCACTCTTACTGAAATAATAGATTTCATGTTAAATACAATATTTGAATAAAAACCTTTTTTTTCTTTCTTTCTTTTTCCACATCCCCAGCCACTGAATGGTGTTTCATCTGCTGATACCCTGATACTTGTGCAATGTATCTGGTACACGTGAACTCACCCAGGATGGCCAATTTTAAGGCTTGCTGGGACAGACATCATGGCTGGGTGTGAGGATGCCTGCAGCTCTCTTTGGGAGAGTCATAAATGAAAGCTCAATGAGTCCAGGTTAAAAGTACAGGAGGTTTTTTGTTTGGTTTTATTTTATTTTCCTCTGTAGCATGTGTCAGAAAGCTGGCTTCCCTTCTTCAGTTTGCTACTTTAAAAGCATTTGAAAATACAAATGCAATGATTTAATTGAGCTCAATGATTGCCAAGTATTTTCTGTGACGTTTTAACAGGTTCAATTACTAGATTGGGATCACATCAAAGGACCTGCAGGATTATTAGCATTACAAATCTGCTTCCTGATCAGAACTACTCAGCACATCGAGTTTAAGGAGGAGAGATTAATATATTTCTGTAACAAGAATGAAACCACCTCAGGTTCTAAAACAGCCTGCATGTGCACTCCATAAAACTTCCCTCTATAAGGAGCCAGGTGCTGTGATGTGCTGATCGTCAATTTTAAGTTAATGGTTCTAACTTTGGAGGCTCTACAGAAAAGCAGTGAAGATGGGAATAGTGCCCCATTCTCTCTTGTTCTCTTCCTTCCTCATCTTTCTTCAAGCTACTTGCTTCCCACTCCCATACTGCTGTTTGCTTGCCTTTTAGCTCTTCCAAAATGAGTTGGGCTTCAAAAAGACTTTTTTAAAATTAAAAAAGAAACTATTGGGGTTTTTTTTCTGGACTCTGTCAGACCTGATTCACCCTGCAGCCCCTTGGTTCCATGCTGGCCTAGCTGAAGGCTTGGTGAGTGGCAGTGCTGTGGCAGGAATGGCAGCCCGTGGTGAGGAAGGCCATAACTCTGTAAAATGGCCTTGTTCCCAAAAAAAAGTGGAGGGTGGAACTGCATGTGGATTAAATCTTATGTAGAGCATCAAGTGCAGCTGTTTCTATTACACTATCTGCAAAACAGCAAGTAGTGTGCAGGCAAAGCTCAAAAGCCCCTTAGCGGCTTCCTAATCTGAGGTCAGTTGAGAAAGGATTCCCAATCCTGGATTCAACTTCCAGTTTAAAGGAAGGCCCTGTACCTAAATCTTTTGTGCACTGAAATGTTGTTTGAAATGGTCTGAGCTACAGAAAGCCATCTGATATCTTTGTTAGAGCACCTGGGCCTGGAATAAGTGTAATGTGTGTAATGTGTGTATGTCAGTGTAATGTTGTAATGTGCCCCAGCTTTCCAGCCTCAGACCCTTGACATGGTCCTTTCCTGCCACACACCCTTAGGCTGTTCATACTGGTTTTTGGCAGCATTTCTGTCATATCAGCTGCAGCTTCCCACTCTCCAGGGCTTGGCATGCCCTGTGGGTTGGCTGCCTTGATGATACTCCCTGTTCCCCCAGAGCCATCTCTTCCTGTAGAATAGCTGTCATATCCTTGATGATCTGCTATGCTGTTAGCAGTTCACCCTCACTTTGCTTCTTTCTTCTTTCTTTTGACTGTGACTTCAAGTCATGTCACAGCCATGCTGTTCCAGGGCATACATTTTCTCTTTCTTAGCCACGTGCTTGCCTGATCATGTTTAATTAGTGGTTTTCCTAAGGGTTGTCTCTGGTCTTCTTGTAAAGTTTCAACAGCTGCATCTTCTTGAAGCTGCTGTAATACTCTGACACGTAGTGGAACTAAATGTAGAATGCCCGCCTTTCTATCCAAAATGTTTTAAGGGGCAGGGGAAGATTCTCAAAGAAAGACAGCTGAGGTCAGGGAAGAGCAATTACTTATGCTGGAAAATCTGTTAGTGCATGTTGGGTAAATCTCCCTGTGGCTTCCTTGTGGTGATGAGAATGTTCATAATTCCCAGGAGCACATACAAAGTTCATGCTCATTCTTCATGTGACTGCTGCAAGACTGGTCATCTCATGTCAGGTGTGAAGGAGCTAGAAGTGCAGCTCTTCTCAAGGAAGTTTTTCTCATCAAAGCTAAGAGCTGCATCTTTCTCTCTATGCATGTCCCTTCTGCCCTTTATGACTCCAATGAAGTATTAGAAACAGGCTTTTTCTACATTTCTTTTGTGTACATAATGACCTACTTGGCCATTGTAGCTTCAAAGAACCATTAGGCTTTTCTGCTCTATCCTCCTATACTCACAAGCCTCTCAGATCATGAGATGCTCTTCAGACCTAATAACAGAAACTGAATATTGCAAATCATGTCAAGATTGTGAAGAGCCTGAAACTCAAAGTCCAGGTTAGTTGTAAGCTGGAGTTGTTGGCTTCTGCAAAGACCCAAACAGGTGTAGTTCAGTCTTTAAAATCAGGGTAGATCTTGTTTTATGGAGATGGATCTAATCAGTCTAGTTCATGAGTACCCAGCTGCACATCTCTCAATGACAATGAATTAGCTAATTAATTTTTTATCTGTATCACACTGTCTAGGCTGTGGACAGCATCTTCTTCTTATTATTTTCCACATCTCTGTGTGTTTTCTTGTGACTTAACAGAATTGAAATTAAATCATTGCAAACGAATAGGAATTCAAACCTAAAGTAGTTATGCAACTTTGAATATGACTTCTCTGAATACAACTTGGTGAATAAACCTGTCTGGAGTTAGGATTCTGGCCATTTTTAATCCTGTGCTGTCTCCCTATCACAGATGTATTGTAATTCATTAATAGTTAATTATTTGTAGCAGACTTGGCAAAGGTAGATATTGTAGCATTTGAGAGATAAAATGTGAAGGTATTCACTGATTGCAGTAAGAATGGGAAAGCATTTTTCTCAGCAAATGAAAAGGTTTTTATTCTATTTTGTGGATGGGAGATGGAATATGCTAAAAATAGAACTTAATATACTTCCACTTCTCATTTGAATAGTCATCAAGCAAAGCCGAAGATCTGTATGGCATCAGAGTACTTGGTCTTAGTATGGCATAAACATGGATTGTTATCTCTTTGGATGTTTGGGTCTCCCACAGAGTCCAGTACATATTTCACATTTAAAATATGTACTCACTTTGCAGAAAGGGCAAATATGTACTCACTTCAAGAAGGGACCTTTTTATATTAGGAAAACTTACACAAAGGTCTGTGATGGACAATGGAGAATAGCAGCTACCTTCATTAAGTATTGCTTTTAATACATCAGATGTTACAGAGTGGAATCAGATGCCTCGTAGGTCAGTGAAGATGGGTGAGGAGTTAAAAAGCTGGTACTAGACTCTAGTATCATTATAGGCTTATTGTGAGGCTCTCCATCACCAGCTGGAAAGCAGTGTTAGTAAAAGAAATTATTACCACAGAATCTTGTTAGGAAGCACATAGTCAGTCTGCAATTATTTTGTCTTAATGCAAGAAAAATGGATTATTTGTGTCTCTAGAAGAAAAACAATTAGTTACCACAATATCAAAGAGACAAGCATAATTAAATGGCTTTTCTGTCATCTTACTCTGCTTTCAGCATTAGTTTTCTGAGTGCCATATGTGTCAAAGGCATCATTTACAGCTCTGGTATCTACTTGTCAGAGAACCGTTTATGGCTCAAGGCAGTTGTTTATTTTGTTTGTTTAAACTTAATGAAGAGTGCAGTTCACTGTCCAGTACACATACCTGGGCTTGGGATGTCTTACTCTGGCACAGGATTGAAGTGGTCCCGCCTCAAGTCAAAGACAACTTGTTTTTAAGGCTGGGCATAAGACAAGTCCAACTGGTCACTGCTGCAAGTGCACAGCTGTATGAGGGCCTTTGACAAGAAGCCTTCTGAGGGAGGCTAATCACAAGTTTCCAGGTTTCCTCATTGTATAGCACATTGTCTCAGAATTCTATGTGCTGTGCCATCGTTTCACACAGTTTCATTGACTCATCAGAGGCTGGCTGCCAACATTGTGCTTCATCTGTTAATGCCAGGAGAACAATCTCGTGGAAAGGCAGGCGTGCATGTTCTGGAGCTATTCAGAGCTCCAAACAGGATGAGTGCTGCAAAGGAGGAAATAGAAATAGAAATGACAAAAACCTACAGATGTTTGGAGAGCCAGAAGACTAGTGCAGGGGCTGCCAAAGAAAGAACACATAGCAGGAAAAAGAAGTGGATGAGAAATGCAGGAATGTGAGATGTGGTAGAAAACCTTATGAAGGGAAAAATTTGAAATGTTTGGCAAGACAAGAATCATCACCAGACCATGAGCAGATTATGGTATTTCCCAAGGTCTTTTCTGTTTCACCGCGGTTTGATGAGTAGATTTTATTTGAAAGGGTGATTTTACTTCTGTTCATTCCCATTTTCCCAGCTGAATGCTTGTGATCTAGCAAAAATATCATAGCTTTATGGCCTCATATAGGACTATCACATTGTAATGCTTGATAATGCTCTGTAGAAAAGGAAATCTGATGGTCTAGAGTAGCTGAAATATAATTTGTGCTAAGTATTTGCTACGAGTATTTTTTTAATCAATATTTTGAAAAGAAGTACCTGTTCATTCCCTAGACCTGTGCAATGAAGTTCTGCTCTGTGTGTGCAGGTGTTAACTTTGGCATGATCAATACACAGCGACAAATCAGGACCGAGCTTCCTCCCACAAGCCAGCTTAAGGAATCCTCACCTAGAAAACAGAGGTGTAGCACAAGTAATAGAACTCGTGCCTCAGGAGAATCTTGTCTAGCTCCCACTGAAGTCTTCACTGACTATGGTGTAGTCAAGTCCTCACAAAGAAACCTTTGGAAGGCAGGCAAGGGAGAAAATTCTGCAAGTTGCATTTCTATGAAGTGAAAGCAGAATCCTAAATAGCAGCTCCTCTGTGTAAAATACCAGAGTAGGGCAATCTCAAACGCCTAATTTTCTGCAGTGCTTGTAAATATAACATCACACACTTGTTAATAAGAGGAAAATGAGATTGCATTTCCCTGTGAAATATAAAAAGATGACAATGACACAATAGTGCAGAGGTGGAGGGCTCTGAGATGTGTTCTGACATTACAGCTGTCAGCCTCCCTGTATGTGCAGATGTCATACTGTCAGAATTCAATAGGGTGAAATAGGTTTTCATTTTAGATGAACACGAATTCCAATTATAACCTCTTAGAATTCCAATTACTGTACTCTGGGTGAATGTGTTTAACATCAATTCAGCCTGTGGCACAAAAGTCCTTTGCACGTTGCCTGGAACTACAATGCTAGTTGCAACACTGTGCTGTCTGTACAATAGAGTGACAAGGAACTTCCCCTAATCTCCCTGTATTTGGTTTTTGTAACTTTTTTAATGTGTCTTTTAAGCTTCAAGTTGTCACTCTTAGTGTCAGTTGAGGACTTAATGTCTCTTGATCACAGGTGAAAGTCCCACATGGCTAATTGGGAGCTCTATGGTTGTTTAGAAATGATGGTTTATGATTAGCTAAAGAAAAATAGTCTTGTTTTATGTATTAACATTTCTGAAATAGATGAGATCAGAGTACTGAGTATTATGAAAGGTAGCCCTAATTGTAGGAATAAAATTTCAGTTGGCATTTTTCTTGTATTTCTGAAGGCAATCACTTTGCTGAAAAAAAATCCTGTAACTGGTGGCAAAGTCAGTAAATTTTTCTGCATGGTATATGTGACCCTGAAAAAAACATTTTTGCAAGTAGGTCCTCATAAGAGAATGTTCATGTATTGGAGTTAAAGAAAATGCTGCCAAGTCTTATGTATCTGTTTTAGTATTGAGATAAAAACACAGCTAAAATATTTTAAACAATATAGTTTCTAAAAGGAAAGTGTTTCCATTATAATTCCCTGTTGTAATAGTTTGGAATCACAATTGAGTTCCATTATATTTTTATATTTATGACCTCATGCAACTTCCTGTATTACTTGTGCAAAAACTTTGCTTTTTTAGCCAGATGGGCTAATTCGTTGCACTCAAATCTATGCAACTTTAAGGTACAAAGTTCTTATCTTTAAAGCTGTGCATTTAAATATACTAAGTTTCTACCTCCATTTAATCATAGTCCTGAGTTTTACAAACTGTGGCTCAGTCCCAGAGACACACCAGTGCCTGAAGTGCACGGTTTGCTGTCAGAGGTAGGCAGAGGAAGTATTTCATTTGCTTTTCAGAGGAAATACCTATTGTGTGAAGTTGCTTTGCTGCAATATCTTCTACTAATTACATCTTCCCTGTATACAGTCAAATTAAGTCATGCCTGCCGTGGTTTTCTGCAAGGATCTGAAAAGCTGACACAGAGATATTAATTTATTAATTGTCTCTCAGTAGTAAGTTCACTTGTGGCTGCATCTGTGCTTGAGCCCGTGTCTATTATTGTGGCAGTGAACAGTTGTCCTTTGAAGCCTCGTGTGAAGATGAGAGAATACTGAAGGTGCACCCAGACTTAACAGCTAGAACAGAGCTCGCCTTGTTCGTTTGCTTGTTTGCCAAATGTGATATCACAGAATTTTGCTTACAGATTAAGAAAATTTGGTGTGCAGGTTATTGAAAAGAAGTAGTTAAAGCTTCATCTGTCTCTCTTCTCTGAAATTCCTTGCAGAATAAAGCTGTCTGTAAAAAAAAAAAAAAAAAAAAAAAAAAAAAGAAGGCAGCTGGAAACTTTAGTATTAGCATTAGGATATAGTTCTATTGCAATAGCCAAAAAACAATTTGTTTTAAAATCTTGTCTGCCTTCTATGGCATATACATTTCTATACCATTGCAGCTTTGTTGTGTTCATGCAAGTATATGGTTTGCTGAGCATTTTCTATTTTAAAAAAAATTAAAATATGTATAGATTAAATCAACACAGTTTATTCCATGTATCTCCATCTTTTGATCTAATATCTTTTTGAAAAATTCATGAGATGTAATAGCTACAAAATAATACATAGCTCTAATAGATTAAAGTATGTAAGAGTATTATTTATCAGACATTTTGTCAAATCCAGACCTGAAAAAATAATCCATATCTGGGCTCTGTGATAAAAATAACAGTCGGATATATTTTGATCATGAACTAAAATGAAATTCAGCTGTCTCACAGCACTGTTGATCTTTTTCTGTGTGCCATTTAATCTGGTAATGAAAGACGCGCTATCTCCCTCCCCCGTATGTTTAACGGGAACAATTTTTTTTCAGGTGCTAAGCACCTGTGGCTCCAAACCAAACTAAGTGCTTTGTGTAGCACAAATTGAGAATTCTGTTTGAACACAAAATGCTCTTCAACAAGTCCTTTTTATTGCCAAGATGACCGTCTGCCCTTGTAAGCTCTTGACAGTGCTATTTTGGGACGGTTTCACTAGTTAGCTCTGGAATGATCGGAACACATCTTAACAGCAGAAAAAAAACTGATGCAAAACAAGTACACTTAACTCTAGCTCTGACATGCTGGTAGATGATTCAAAATCATATTATATTTGCTTCAGAGGAAAAACCTTTAGAGAAAATAATGTGAATGAGCAGTGGAACTGGCATTTAAGGCACGCTCACAGAGTTTAATTCCAGATTAAGCTTCGCTGTCTGAATGCCAGTGCACTCGGTCCCTTGCCATAAAAAGATCCTGTCTATCTCTTCACTTTAGTTGATTGCTAGAATGTAGAGAAAATGCTCACTGATGGAGTGAGATACAAAATTAAGTGCTTCAGATTAGTACAGTCAGAATTTGGAGTGCATGTTGACTTCTGTGTCTGAGAAATGGTCCTTTCAGGCATTCAAAACAGGGCTTGGGGCAGAGAAGCTGTTTTTTCATTTTGTTTACTTAATGACAAATAGTATTTTATTGATAGAGAAATCAAATTGAGAGCAGGATATGTTTTTCACAAAATGAATGTTTGACATGTCCCATGTAATCGGTGCCTTGCTTGACTGTGTTGTGTCACTGGCACCCAGTCTAAAATTACTGGGAAAAATGCAAGTGAAGTTGAGGGCAGAACTTGCTTCAGATTTACCATCTTCTCCCACCCCCAACTGGAGCTCTCAAGAAATAATATATTTGAAGAATTTGAACAAAAAATAATAAAGAAAAAGGCAGTCAAATGTAGAATGTGTCACAGAAAATTACTCATGATATCTTTTAGGAACAGCTAAAATAAGTGAGTTATGTCAGCACAGCTTCAAGAGGAAAAAAAACCTCCCAAAACTGTATCATATACTTCATGACATAAATGTGTGTTTCCTAGTTACATCGTAGGTTCTTGTACATGCTGTTCCTCACCAAAACCCATGGAAGCAAGAATTTATTCTTGAATCTCTTAGAGGGATTGGGCATAGTTGGACAGGGCATACTGTTCCCAATGGGGGCTGCAGCGCTCCTTGGTGATCCCTTAGAAGGGGAAGTAAGATGCATGCAGCACATATTATCACCAAAGGTGATGAAATGGCACATTTTGGGGGCTGAACCTGCTTATGCTAATAATAAATGTTCTTTTTGGTCAGTGCTAAACTGAATCATCAAGAACACTGTCTTTTGCTGAACTGCTCTGTCCTGTGGAAGTGGAATCAAGTAATGAGGTGTCAGAATTATTTTTGTTTTGCTGTGGCCAAGTTCAGCCAAAAGTTTGGTAGTTTTCTCTATTTGTTCAATGTTGGTTTAAAAGAAAAACATAAATGCAACAAACTTTAATTTTAAGCACATGTCCTTTTGTATAGGTGGGAATCTTCATTTGTTTAGGTTAACCATGTTGCTTTGTGGCATATCGCTGCTCCAGGTTATGTTCCTTTTAGTGAGATTTACTTTATTATGCAAACTCTAATTCAATATGAAAAGTTGCAAATAGTTAATGGCTGTGGCCTTCAGGGATTTAACTTCAGTCTTTTTTGAAGGATGCTAAGCACCTGCAACTCTTCTATTAGTGGAAACAGTGGCTACTTAGGACCTTTGAAAGGCACATCACAAATCTATCTATTTGAGAATAGCCCTGATTCTCAGAAGCCCATTTCTTGTAGATTCAAAACTATTAACAAAGGTGTTTATCTCTGGGCAAATTAAGTGTATAATTAAGGGCGTAGTTTTGAGTGTTCCAACAGCCAGAATTATTTTGCCCCTGAAATATGCTATAGCATGGCAAACAAACAACCAGCAGCAGCAGCAGAGCGAAGGGAGCAGCAGCAGAGCCCCCGCTGCCGCCTCCTCTGGCTGCCAGGCCCTTTCCCCGTGGGTGCAGTTCCGGGCACGGCCGGCGGGGGCGCTGTTGGCTCCCGGCCGGGCAGGGCGGG